>CM060602.1:38659126-38816626 GCA_030578255.1 Tiaroga cobitis | reverse complement strand
GTTTATCATTTAATAACAATTTTAGAATATGGATAATCTTATAAAACGTAATTTAAATGCATTTAGATAAAAACCTAAATAATTTAGCGCAAAGATAAATAGTTCTTTATAAACATTTTGTCCTTTCAAAGGTTATGAGACATGAAATATAATTAGTAATTTTCAATTTGTGTCATATGACATGAATTTGCATGCTAATAAATATGACAAGTCATGTATGTTTGTATACACACACACATATATATATATATGAAGACTTCAGATGCGAAAGCCTCTAAGTGCCATCTGAAATTTTCTTCTAGAATGATAATTTGTTATCAAGCTTGTATGTGTATGTATATGTTCAGTTATTTCACTTTAATGGCAATGAAAATGACCTATTAATTGTCATTAAAGTGAAATTACTGAACCTAAATATACGAGCTTGATAACAATGCTAATTTTAGAATAAATTTTCAGATGTCACTTAGAGGTTTTTGCATCTGAAGTCTTCATATATATATATATATACACATGTGTATTTCTAGGTAGACCAGCAGAAAAACAGCTCCAAACCAGCCAGGACCAGCATGGCAATTCTCGGTTGTAAAACCTGGAAATTATCACTAATTTGATTTACATTTCTGGAGACAAAAAAGCATGTGCCACAACACTGTAGCGGTTGCCAGGGCATGTTTCTTTTCTCCTGTGTGACTTTTATACAGGTTTGCAATGAACAAATGACGACAGCACTATCATTTCTCTTTAAACTGAACCTTTAACAAGTGATTAATAAATTCAGTTTCCAACCATCACACAAAGAGCTGGGCACCGTTTACCTCCAACTTCCACAGATCTACAGCTTATCTTTTCAGCATGGACCAGCATTCGCTTCAGAATCCAGTTGGCTTTGCTGTGGCCGTGCGTTCGTATGCAGCAGAGCAGCAGAAGACGAGTGATGTTCGCTTCATTCCTGGCACACTTACTAAGACCACGGGGCAAACGCAAGCACGGAAATCTGGCTAGCATCGTCGCCCCCGCTCGCTGGACCAACTGTACCCACGACGGCCCGTGCCAGGGTGGCATAAGCCTGCGGGAGGATGAGAGATAAGCAGATGCTTCCTCTTGCCTCCTGATGCCAACCCAGAGATCAGCGCTCAGAGATAAGCCACAGTGACTCGAGTGTGTCTAAGCTCTCAAAACACCTCCTCTGGATTGGGCTCAACAGGAGGTGGCAGTAATAGCAGTGCCACGGGCACAGAGATCTCACTGTGAGTGGGGTTTGTTCTCTATGAGGGTATGAGGAGCTTCCAAAGACTCTATAGAAACAGGAACAAATATAGCAGCGTTAGGAGCCACAGAACCTGTGTGTGTTTGTGTGTGGTGTGTGTGTGAGTGCGTGTGTGTGTGTGTGGGCACAATGGAGAGGAAGAGAGAGTCGCTTACCAGAGTCCTTCTGTTACAATATATCACATGCAGTGATTTTTAAAGGGATAGCTCACCCAAAAATGGTCATTTACTCACCTTCATGTCATTCTAAACCTGCATGACTTTCTTCTGCTGATCACAAACGATATTTTGAAGGATGTTGAAATCCCAAAAAATGGTTTATTGTATTGTCATGCAAGTTTCAAATGACATGAGGGTGAATAAATGATTGTCATTTCTCTTTAAAGTGCGTATCTGTGAAAGCTAATCCATCCACTTTATTTTTCTCATCCATCTGAAATAAAAAGTGAAATGATTTAAAAACTTTTGATTATGTCAAAACCTGTCTCTGGCTTTCTGGTTTAAATGATTTTTTGTTGCTAACCACAATTTATTCAAATTAACTTTAGAAATTATCTGAAAATCTCACCCATTTGAATTGAGAATGTCCTTTTACTTCCAATTCAGTTCAAATTCACATTAAAAATGATGCTGGTGGCTTGAGCTGTCAATCTCTTCCTGTCTTCTTCAGAATAAGTCTCTGACCACACGTTGTCCAAATACAGTCTGGCTACTTGAGATTAGATTCATCAAACCTGAAGCTGCTTCAGATCTCAGAGGGATTTTTCACCACTCATGTCTTAATTAATGCAATTATATAGATGTGAAGCTCCAAAACGAGCACCTGCTGTGATGTTAAATTCATTCACGCTTTGATCTATGAACGCTCTCTGAGAGGAGGCACAGACTAATGTGCAGTAATGGAACAAATATCCATCTTTCATTGTTCGATTCCAGACTCTTATTTGTATAAGGTGCTGAAGGTGGAACAAAACTGACAAATACGTTTCTTACTTTCTGTCTCTCTTTCTACTTCTGGATGAGATCTGGTTTTCTCATCTGGTCACCAAGACCAGGTTCTTCATGATACCTCTTTATGAGCACATAATCGAGCGTTTATCATGGGCGCAGTCCAGGTCACACACACAGGACACAGCCCAGCTAAAACACTCGTACAGATGAACTGATACACACTAGATGCTGGGATTGAGTTGGCCGCTGCGCAAACCATCTGCCTCCTGAGAAAATGTAACATGGCCTGCAAATGTGTGATTTACTTCCCTATAATTAAACAAGACAACTGCTATTACAGACTCCAAAACTGCTGCAAGCCAATTCTGTGGAATCCCACACACTACATGTCTCTGCTACCTGACGGATACCACTGAGATTGGTCTCGAGAGAAATCACACCAGTTTCTATAACAGCACTGACACTGAGCCAGTCAGATACGCCCAGTGCCTGTCAATCATGGTGCATGTTCATTTCTGACCCCATTTACCCTCTTTTTGTCACTCTTTGCTGTTTCTGTCTAATAAAAAGTCAGAAGTTCAACAATAAAGTTAGGCGCTATCTATATGTTTCTGTTTGTTTCATACGTGTGCTTGAAGATGCATGATGTTTATTTGCTGATTTAGAAGCTTTATTCTTTTGTCTTTGATTTTTACCAGCTTTTTCTGTCAGTGATATGACAATTTTATAATATTATACAATACAATACAATACAATACAATACAATACAATACAATACAATACAATATAATATAATATAATATAATATAATATAATGAATCCCTGCTACCTTACAGAGGATAAACGGTTTAGAAAATGGATTGATGGATTATAATATAATATAATATAATATAATATAATATAATATAATATAATATAATATAATATAATATAATATAATATAATATAATGAATCCCTGCTACCTTACAGAGGATAAACGGTTTAGAAAATGGATTGATGGATTATATTATAATATAATATAATATAATATAATATAATATAATATAATATAATATAATATAATATAATATAATATAATTAATATAATATAATTAATATAATTAATATAATTAATATAATATAATATAATATAATATAATATAATTTAATATAATTAATATAATATAATTAATATAATTAATATAATATAATATAATATAATATAATATAATATAATATAATATAATATAATATAATATAATATAATATAATATAATATAATATAATATAATTAATCCCTGCTACCTTACAGAGGATAAACGGTTTAGAAAATGGATTGATGGATTATATTATAATATAATATAATATAATATAATATAATATAATATAATATAATATAATATAATATAATATAATATAATATAATATAATTTAATATAATTATTATAATATAATTAATATAATTAATATAATTAATATAATTAATATAATATAATATAATATAATATAATATAATATAATATAATATAATATAATATAATATAATATAATATAATATAATATAATATAATTAATCCCTGCTACCTTACAGAGGATAAACGGTTTAGAAAATGGATTGATGGATTATATTATATTATAATATAATATAATATAATATAATATAATATAATATAATATAATATAATATAATATAATATAATATAATATAATATAATATAATATAATTAATATAATATAATATAATATAATATAATATAATATAATATAATATAATATAATAATATAATTTCACAACTTAGAATAGCATGTTTGTTTATTTATTCCACCAACGTTTCGGCCATTAACAGTTGTATTTTATATACAACATCCACTATATATATAGGCTATATATAGCCCACGACTGCACATATTTACTCTGATCAGTAAATATGTGCTCCAAAACATGCGTAACGCAATTTATTCCTAAAAAAAGCTAACTAAACCCTCTATTGTTTCAAGAATTTAATCAGTATGAACTAAAATTGTCTCCATGTTTTGTACGGATGCATTTAATTTCATGTGTTTTGAGTTCAGAACATCTGCCCATAAAACCAGGCGTCCCGTATAACAGCACAACAGATGACAATAAATCAGCACCAAGTTGCACAAGCTCTGATGTTTTTATGAAATAACTATCAGACATGTACCAGTCGGGTCAATTGGAAGCATGTGGCTAAAGGCTAATGCCGTCCCGCCGGGTGGGGTGTTGAAGTCTGCTGTTGTGCAGATGACCAAATGAGCTCATTATAGAGTAATGAGGCAGAAATACAGCTAACCTCAAACAAACAGACAGAGTCGTCATATGCTGGAGGCCGGATGAAGGTGACATGAGATTCTAGGTAAAACGGAATAAGAAAATGATTCACGCTCACAACGTCAGCTGACGAGTTACAGGATTTTCTGCTGAACACAAGATATCTTGGGGAACACTGGTGACTCTCACGAAATTTATTTTTTATGAAAAAACTTAACAGACATTAAGCAGACAGTCTACTAATACTCTAGTTTATTAGTCTACTAATACTTTAGTTGACATGTAGTTGCAAATAGTTAGTAATGTTCAAAAGGGATCATCAAAATAAAGTGTTACCAAGAATTGTCATTTTTTGGTTCTAGAAAAACCTGACTTACTTCCTTTAGATGAGTTTTTGAGCAAGAAAATATCAATTGAAATGTACTTAAAATATTTAAATATTCACCTCTATATGGCACCAAAAAATAATTCACCACAATAAAACATGAAAATATATTAATATATAAAAAAAAAAAAAAAAATATATATATATATATATATATATATATATATACATTTTAACACAAAATGGCACTAAAATATTTAATAATATATAAATAACCTTTTTAAATATATATATATATATATATTTTAAATAGGAATAATACAGGGACTGACAATGTGTCCAAGGTTGTTTCCCCCACCTGCGGCCCGAGACGATGGATAAGCGGTTTGGAGAATGAATGGGTTGATAATAATAGATTAAAAGAAATTCATCACTGGATGGCATCATACGATATTGTAAAAAAAAAAAAAAAATGCACGTTTATATCTCGCAATTAGGACTTTGTAACTCGCAATTGCGAGTTTATATCACAATTCTGTGAAAAAAGTCAGAATTGCAGGATATAAACTCGTAATTCTGAGACAAAAAATCAGAAATGTGGGATATAAACTTGCATTTACCTTTTTGATTCTTTTATTCTGTGGCTTCCATAGACTGCTACTGCAGAACGGACACTCTCTGACACCAGGCAGGCTCCGCCCACAGAAAAACCATCATCACTGTTTACAAACTGCAATTTTTTGGTTGCTCTCACCCAGTGGAGGGGGTCATGATGCATCCGCCTCGGTCCACAGTCGCTCTGCACCCGCACCCGCGCTCCGGCGTGTCATGATTCATGCCAAAGTTGTGTCCGAGCTCATGGGCCAAAGTAACCGCAGCGCCGAGGGGGTTATCAGAGTGATCCTAAAACACACAGAGAGCGAGAAAGTAAAAAAAAAGTGCGACCTCACAATTGAGAGTTTACATCTCGCAATTCCAGTGTTGGGAGAAATTATTGTAATGTGTTACAATACTGTGTTACTCCCTAAAAAAGTAACTAATAAAGTTAGTTTTTATGGAAAGTAATGTTATATTGCTTTTGCGCTACTGTTTCTCACTTGGGCTAGACTTGCCTGCTTGTTTTTTTTACTATTTTTTGGCAAATGTTAAGGCCCTTTCACACGAAAAGGGCAAATGCAAAAGGAAATGGAAATTCATGCCTGTACACTTCAGCGTTGCTGCTATTCTGGATTGCAGAAGAAAAGGATGCAGGAGAAGAAAGTTCAGCACTTTGGCTGCATCCGAAATCGCATACTTCCCTACTATATAGTAGGAGAAAAACAGTATGTGGCAAAAGAATTATGTCCGAAATCATAGCACTCATAAATGAGTAGGAAAAGAAGTACCCGGATGACCTACTTCTTCCGGTTGGATTCTGAAGTGTGCATATGATGGACACTTTACTATCCCATGAGGCCACAGGAGAGGATTTATGAATGGCAGTGAAGCGACACAGCTGATGCTGGTCGGAACATGATAATGACAACATGGCGAATGTAGTGCGTCCAGATTACATTCATACTACTCACACTAATACTATATAGAACATACTTTTTTAGCGGCCGTGAATTAATTACTTTTTCAAAATAAGTACCTACTCAAGAGAGTATGCGATTTCGGACGCTGCCTCTTACTTCAGCAATAAAAACAAAAATAAATAAAACAAATGCGTATTTACTTAGCATGGTTGAATTTGATCATCGAAGGTCAGCAGCAAAGACATTGGATGATAAAGTGAGATTAAATACATAAAGTAGTTTTGTATTATTTAACATATTTAATTATTGCGTACTAGTCTGAAGGTGATGATACACAGGGCCCACGACCAATCTAAATGATCCATTTTCAATGGGAAAGTGCAAGCAACAATCTCTCGGCAAGATTGCCCAGCAACATTGCTCAAAAAGTTGCCCTGTGTATCATCACCTTGAGTTTGCATTTCACTGTTTTTATTAATTTTGAGGAATACTGAATCTGTTTTTGTGCAAGTGAGATGAGTAAATGCTCACATTTAGTCAAGAACTACAATAATCATCATGTTTGCTCTGCGCACACAACGCCTCTGTCAACATGGGGACAGGAGAGCTGTCAGTCAATGGAAACAAAGTAACTTATACATATTTGAAAAAGTAAGTCAGATATTTTGTTGTAAATTTATAAGTAATGTTTACTAGTACTTGATGTTTACTAGGTAATGCTCGGTTTACATCTCGAAATTCTGTTTTTCTCTTTCTGCCACAGAATATTTTTATTGTGACTTTATCTCACAACTATTAATTTTATCCCTCAGAATTCCAAGTTTATTTATCGCAATTCTGAGTTTATATCTCAAAGTTCTGAGAAAAAAAGTCAGACTAGTGTGACACAGTCGCAGTTACCTTTTTGTTTTTATTTTTTCCATGGTGGAAACATGCATCAATACACTGAAAGTGTCAGGCAAGCAAAAAAATAATAATAATAAAAATCCACATCCTTGAAAGCAGCTTGGTGATTTAAAATAAGCAATCAATTTCAATTTAAAACAAACAAGAGCAATTTCTTCCTCTGTGACCCCAGAGAGCCGAAAGGCGTTATCCGTTCTGTTCCACCTTCCCTCCCCAGATTAGATTTATCCCCACATCTCTCCTCCTGCACGTTTGTTTTTCTCTCAGAAAACGGTTTCACATGAGATCAGTAATGAGCAGACAATAACGGCCTTTATAATTACTTTTCCACAAATCCGTCAGAGCAGCATAACTCAAGATCCATGCGCTGCTGTAATTGCTCGAGCGCTGCCAGAACACAACCAAACCGTTCTGTTTGGGGAAGGGTGTGTGTGTGTGCTGATGAGGCAGGACAGACACAATTACAGTCATTCCTGTAAGTCGCTTTGGTAAGGACGCGTCTGCCAAACACATGAAAATCAAATTAAAATGAAGAAAATCACCAGCTTTAGTTCAGTTCGAGTGATTATTCGTGTCAGGTGGTTTGTGCAGAAAAAAGTTGAGCAGAGGAAAGTTTTAATGCCCAGAAGATGCTCTTTCAGAGCTTATGATTTAGGGAAAAAAATACTCGAACCAAATTATTTTAAAAAGTTTGGGGTCAAGAAGAAGTTTTAAGAAATTAATACTTTTATTCATCAAGGGTGCATTAAATCAATCAAAAGTGCGAGTAAACATTTATAATGATTTCTATTTCAAATAAATAATGTTCTTATGAACTTTCTATTCGAGATTTCCACAAAAACATGACGCATCACAACAGATTTCAACACTGATAATGAGAAATGTTTTTTGAGCATCAAATCATCATATCAGAATGATTTCTGGTGGATCATGTGACACTGAAGACTGTGGTCAAGTAATGATGCTGAAAATTCAGCTTTAATCACAGGATTAAATTATATTTGAACATATATTCAAAAAGAAAACACTTCTTTTAAATTGTAATAATATTTCACATTATTATGTTTTTTACTGTATGTTTGATCACATAAATGCAGCCTTGGTGAGCAAAAGAGACTTCTTTCAAAAATATCAAATCTTACTGACCACAAACTTTTGAACGGTTGAGTATGTTGCATGTGAGATATACATTTTATAAAAGAAAAACTTTAGCTGGCTACAGACAATAAACTTTTTCTTCCAGCCAGCTTTTAATAAGTGTATCAGGCAAAAATGCTGATGTTTCTAAATCTGGCATGTTCTATAATGAGCTTTATTTGCATAGAAAGAATGCATGTTTGTCAAGAAAAGTATGACAATGACTCCCATTTAAATATGAATGATGCAATGGTGCACCAGTGAATACACAATAGATGAAGTTTGATGGAGCGTTATGATGGAGGACAGGAGTGTGTAAAGTCCATTTAGCGAATGTGAAAAGAACCAGATCAGTTTGAAACCAAGCGGGAATACAGCAAATTGGATTTGCAAAAGCGTCATTGGTTAAAGGATGCGTTTATCCGAATGCACTGTGGCAAAAGTTACAATTTTCTCACTCTAGAGGAGACAAATTTAAGATTACTAGCATGTTTTTTTTTTTGCGGCAGAAAAATCAGAGAAGCAGGAGACTCAAGGAAAAAGTCTCCATTTGCACTCCATTTAATCTCATTTCTCTTCTTTTGATAACATTTGTGAATTTTATTTACAATGGATGTGTGACTGGAGAATTCTCAGCTGAACATAATCATCTCGTTTACCATCAATTGCATTAAGGAAGCTTAAGTCCTATTATCCCAGCTGGCATTCGACTGACATTAAACGTTTAAATGTGGTTGAAATAATGTCAGTTTACGAAAAAACATTAATTCAACGTTAAAACAACGTTAAACAGCAAATAGTTGAAGTTGTGTTGTTGACTCACTACGGATTCAGCATAGAAATATAAACATCTTTTGATTTGTACGTACAAATCAACATTATTTTTACAACCATGACTTTTAAACATTTTGTTGAAATATATCAGAAGAAAAATAACGTTGTTCCAAAATCCAATTTACAATCTGATTTGCAAAATCTAAACAAAATTCAACGGTTATCCAACACTGGCACCTGACGTTGATTCAACAGCGAGTCGACGTTAAAATGCCAGCTGGGATCACTCATGATGATTAGTGAGAAGTGGTCAAATGAGGACAAAACCTCTCCGAACACAATGTCATGAGATCGTGCCATGCTTCTGTGAAATGTTGAGGCTTTTATAGTAGCAACTCCACTAAATCAAACAGCAAAAACAGAAGTCTATCATGCAAACAGTCTGCAAGAGGCGGCCAAAGGGAATAAAATGCCTCAATCGACGAATGAGTTAATGAAGAAAACATGCATGTCTTTTGTTGTTTCGTCTGCTTTGGTAGAAACTGCATGCAACACATGATCCATAACGGAGAAGCTCCACGTAATGGGATCCTCAATCGAAGCACAAATACTGAGATGGTCCAATTTACTCTAAGCTTAACACACTCTATGCAAGCAGAACGAAAGCGATTAGTTTGCTTCGAATGCTTGTGTTATTAAACTGGAGGTGTTATTAGTCAGGTATCCAGCCATAAATAAGCCAACAGTTTAATGACTGCAACTTCAAATGATTTGCTGAGCAAGAACACATGCAGCTCTTTCCTCTGACCACAGACGCTCTGTATCTCAGAGAGCTGCTTTGATTTTGTGTCTCAGTAGAATGTAATCGTCGTGTGCTGTGATCAATGTGTTGGTTTGATTTATGTGGAAGCGCCTCTAGATGTCCATGCTGAGTGAGTTAGTGTCCTCATCTGAACTACCTGATGCTTGCAGTGCGACTAAAATACATAAAACAGAGATATGATGTGACAAAATGAAGTTTCGTCGGTTTCAAATTAAGCAACTCTGTATATATATATATATATATATATATATATTATTGAAGCTGACAACATTTTAAATACTCAAAAATATAAATGAACCACATCTACTCCAAAAAAATGCTGGGTTGTTTGGTTAAAATATGGAAAAACCTAACTGCTGGTTTCAATTTTTTAATAATTTTTTTAACTCAACGGTTGTCCATATTTGACCCAAACATGAGTTGAAACAACCCAGCGTTTTTTAGAATGCAAACATTCTAAAATGATCATTCATCAGGAATGATTGACAGATGTCACTCACCATGACGATTCCCCCTGACTGCTCCGCAGTGCACATGCTCATTATTGGAGCCATGCCGATGGTGGTGCCCTGAAAATAAACCCCACTGAGGAGGGAAAACAGGACGTCATGTGACACAGATGTTCATCTACAGCATCATATAATCAGCCTGGGTACATTTTCGAAAGAAATGAGGTGTAAAGAACGAAAGAAAGAAACCTCATGTAGTTTTCAACGTTTCAAAATAAGAAATGGCCAAACAATTTCCTGGAAGCAAAAGTGCATTGATTGTAGTGGTTAACCGCATGTTGTGTTTTCCACCTGCCGGCTCTCAGCGGTTACCTGATCAGCTGAGCGTTATCGTGAGGTCTCTGCGGGAGCAGCTTGAGTTTTCTCCAGTCCAGGAACTCGTGGAGCGATGTAAACGGATCCTGTGTGATGGAGCATTTGTCTCCGTCACTCCACACCTCCAGCCCCACCAGAGCCACACGGATATTCAGTGATCTGTAAAACTGAAACACGGCAGCGCTAACATTAGCTAATCAGGTTAAACCAGAACAGCAATGATGTTTCAAGGGACTAAAACCCAACAAAATCTGGCTTTAGATACACAAGTAGATACACAAATATGAACATTTGTATAATTACAAAGCTTAGAATTGAAATTGAGATATGAAAATCAGAATGACTTCATTTAAATGTAACATTCAAATTTCAAGTTAACAAGCATTTTCCTACAAAAATGATCCTACACCTATTTGATTTTTAAATTAATTTGTGTGTATATATTTCTTAAACGAACACTTTGAAATTGGGGTTATTCACTGTCTCCCCTACATTAGATAGGTGGGCAAATGCATTTTTGTCTCAGTGCATGAGACAAAAATGAACAACTAGAAGAAATTGGCTACTCTCTGCTTATGTAGGCTAATTCATATGAAGTGTGCATTTCTCTCTATAGGCGCGTTCACTACTGCGAAGATGGCGAGTCTGCATCGTCAACTTTATGAACAATTCAAATGTTTCATGCATAATCATTACTTTCGCCGGTTCTTTGTGGCAAGCAGTGCTTCGCCTGTGCTTCCTCCTCATATAGTCCCAAATCAATCTCTACCTAGGAAATCACCTAGCCTTAATCTGCATTGCTATTTGTACTCGTTGTGAATAAGCAGTCCACAAGAAGTAATTATTTTGTATTTATATATTTTTTTTATCACTTTTACTAACGACATGCTACCTGGCAACACAGGATTCCATTCATTATGCTATGCAAAACTAGCGGCGGCGCTGCCAGACTAAGACAATGCATGCACTGAGACAAAAATGCATTTGCCCACCTATCTAAATGTAGGGGTGACAGTGAATAACCCCAATTTCAAAAAACGGTGGAGTGTTCCTTTAATATAATGCAAAAAAAGAAAAAAGTACCATTTATTTGAAATAAATATAGCAATATATATATTGCCCCATCTTTCCTCCCCTGCCTTGTTTGCTCCCTATTTATTCTCCTTGTGTTTGCAGTCCTGTGCTAGATCAAGTCAAGTCAAGTCAAGCTATGCTGCTGGTCATGGTTTCCCCTCGGGGTAGTTTTTGTTTGGTTTTGTTTTATTTTTATTATTAATAAAAAGCCTGTTAATCTGCAGTCCTTTCTCGTTTCATCACCTCAAACCAGACAGAAACCAAATGCACTCATTTGCATTTAAAGGGACATACACAAAAACAGCGGTATGTGTGTGTGTGTGTGTGTGTGTGTTAGAAATTGATCTCTAATGTGGTGGTATTCATTTTTAATTTCCAATTTTACCTTGTCCACATAGTTGGCTATTTCAGCAAGCCTCTGTTTCACTTTATCCACGTCTTTCCCCTGTTTCTGATACTGAAATGCAAAGGAAAACAAGAAAGTCTTTAAACTGCAGCCAAATGTGTCATTCATTGGCCGACTGTGGTAAATGTCACATGACGTAATCCATTTTCCACGGGCAGCGGCACGCAGATGTTGAGCCAAACATGACCAGAAGTGTTTGATGTCCAGAATGTCAGTCGGTGGATGTAAAAAGGGCTTTTCAAAATAAAAGCACAGATTGGAAATGTGTCACTCATGATTGCTGCCTCTGGATGTTGTAGGATGAGTGAAAATAATCAGAAAGGAAGCTTTGATTGCCAAGACAATAAGAAATTCACTACTTCTAACTCTTTCCTTAACATCTTCCTGGTTTCAACAGCTACATCTCAACAAACCAAATGATCAGGTTTTGTTCTTTTCCTTAAAATATCACATGACAGGATATTTAAAAAGGCCCCTCAATGACAGAAATTGTTATTTTGGGAACAAAAAATTTCTTAAAGCACATTAAAAACACTGTTTAACAGGCAAACTACAAAGAGGTCTGGTGATCACAGCTGGGCGTCCTCACTTCCAGCGCAAACAAACAATCTAATCTGCTTTAACCTTTGACCTCTCACCTCCCTGACTCCCTGAACTCGAAGGGGTCATGACCTTGTATTTACATAGAGGTCAGGATGTATGGAGCTGTAATGATGTAGTTCAGCTGGTTTTGCTTATTTTAATATAACTATTAAAAACATTTTGTTAATAGAAATTAAGCTGACAAATTAAATAAGCATTAGATGAAAAACTTCAACTAAATGAAAATAAGCAGATATGTTACTTACTGAAAGTTGAAGTTGAGGTACTAAAATTACTAACATGAAATTAAAATAAATGAAAACTATTTAGAAATTCGAAAAAAAAAAAGTTCATTTAAAATATGAATAATACCTATAATAGTAATAAATGATACTAAAATAACACTTCAATTGGACATCAAGTGGTGTCCAAAACACAACACCGAAAAAGGTTTATAGTGCAATGTTATTTATATTGTTTTTTTGAGTTTTATGAATATTACCATGAATTCCATTTTGATTATTTGTTGTGACGTGTTCAGATTCCCAACAGGATTTTCTTAGTCTGAGTGTTTGGTTTCCCAATGCTTCTTGTAAATTGCTAGTATATGCCAATAATTCAGCGTATAAAACACTGTGTTGATCTGTATTTCATTTTTTCTTTTAAACGCATGTAGTTTGTTCTGGTTTTTGAGGACGAGGGCATGTCATGATGTGTTGACATCTGCATAATTCATCTAGCTTCTACTAGTTGTGACTAATGAATCTGTGCCAAAATGCTTGTTGATAAACATATCTATGTGTGTGTGTGTGTGTGTGTGTGTGTGTGTGTGTGTGTGTGTGCATGCAGTATAATACGGTTAGCTATTATTTGCACTGAGCATCATTGATGTCTGTGACCCACTTAGAACAGAAATGCATTTCAGTTTTGGGTCACGACCAACTGGTTTAGAAGCGCTGACTTGGATGATTGAAGGTCGCAGATGCGTGTGAGGTCAACAGCATCTCTTCATTACCTCGCGGTTGTCTGCGACGATGATCAACTCCACATGCTTGGTGCTGCTCTGGGCGTCTCTTTTATGCTGCAGGGGAAGAAAGACAGAACATGATTAAACTTCGCCCTCTTCCTCTGAAGGACACAGTTAATAGAGGTTTCACTCAAGAGCCTTTTATAAAATCTCCCAAGGCCCATTTTGCTAAGAGTCTCTATGGCCTTTAAGGCACAGAGGTGATGTCTTCACCTCTCTTCCAAATGTGCCCTCTATTAACAGATCAGTGTGTGATTGAACATCCTCTTCTGGTTTCAGCATTGCCCGCAAAATACATCTGATCCGCAGCGATGTGCGTTCCAGGAGACTTTCACTTTAACAGCCTTCGGATTGCCAGGCCGTCTCATTTACTCGTGTGAAAGACCCACTCGTCTTTTATAGATATTATAAATGTCTTCCAAGCAATTCTCCCCTACTCATTCGTCGTTATCACTGTTCTCCACATTTTAGAATAAAAGTCATCAATACTATGATAAAAAAGAAGTAAATAATAATAAAAAAAAATGAAATGAAAATATAATAGTGCAATATAAGAAGAAGTCATCAAGTGTGCTTCTTAAAAGTTTGAGTGCTACAGCTGAAGAGAAAAGTCTCAGCTTTTATGTCTATATAACTCTTTAATTGGTCATTCTTTGGTTTTCAACTATTGCTTTCCCACAATACATGTATGTGACAACGGCTTGCTTTACAAAAATCTAATAAATATTACAAGCCCCCATTAATTCTGCATATAAATGATACATATGTAGCAGTAGAGGAGTTTCACTTTCCTTTGTTGGCGTCATTGCCCTTATATGGGAATGGGTGGATGAGGTAATCGGGGCCAGCGTATTTAAAGGTTCAAACAGGAAGCCCTAGAATGTAGGCTTTGTCACGCCCGCCCCTCTTCCGGTTGCACTATAGTCCAGGTAAGCGACGGAGGTTATGCACGGCTTCGTGTGGTTTTAAAGTGTTTAGACTGTTTTTATCTTTGAAGGATCGCTGTAACCGTTTTGGCTGCGTACCCTGGGAGTTGCGTCGAGCACTCATAGAAAGCTGAGGTATGTCAGCGATCACAATCTGTTGTGATGTGGGTTGTATGGGGTTAGTCCAGTTTAATGGGGGTTATTGTGTGTTTTAGTGAAACAGTCGCGAGTGTATCCTGACATCGTGATGTGTGATCTGTGATGTGTGTGTGATTCTCGTGTGGTATGTATGATTTAGTAATATTTTGTATTTGTTGGTTGGAGTAGATCCTTGTCTGATTGTTATGTTTTGTTTTACAGTCTTCCGCGTACCACGTGATTTAATTCAGGTCGTGCTGCTGTTTTTCTTAGACTAGATTATTCCCTTTGTCCTTCGTGAATAATTGTTTTCATGACTTTAATAGTCGTGGTGTGTTTTTGATTTCATTTTATGGTTTGGGTTATTTTGCTATTTTCTGTAATGGAGTTGGACTGATCCGTGTGATTTGGGCCTTAGTGCCGTGTGGTGTTATATTAGTGTCTATCTAACGGTCATCCACTGAGTATTTTGGGGTCCTCACAGCCGATGAGGTAGGACAGATTATTTATCTGTGCACCACCTGATCTGGTAAATCATCATATTTGTGTCTGATGTGATTGTGATTATTTTGTCTTTGTATCTTCCCTACTAATCTTTCTTTTTGTTTCCTTTTGGTTTAGAGTCAAGGCGGAGTGCGCCGAGGGGGAGGCTAGTCACCTGGGTGAACACATTTGCTGTGAGGTTGGAGCACCCGGGTTTGAGCACCTCTTCATATGTAGTTTGCCGTGCACACATAAATGGTTGAGAGCACAATGGTTTACAGCTAGTTTGCCACCCCTAACGCAAGCTTTAGCCTTGCCGTTACATTCTTTTTGTAGTAAATATTCTTTTTGTCTGTTTTATTTTGTGGGGACGGTACATTTTTCTTTTTTTTTGTTTTATGTTTGGTTTAATGTGATTCAGTGCTTAAAAATAAGTGAGGTCTGGAGGAATGTTCTTTTTGCATTTGTGTTTCGTATTGTTATAATAAACTTGCCAGTGAATTATATTACGAACAAATGGTGCTAGTGGGACATTTTCTTTTTAAATAAAACCATAAATTTATTGGATGGAGCGACTCTGTCTTTTCTCTGCACCACCGAACCTGGGTCCCTTTTTTTATTTCCTTGGGTGCAATTCCCAGGGTGGCGTAGTCTGTGCTATCTGGATTTAGTTATACTAAAAAAAAAAAAATCATACCGCTCACGCTACACATATATACTAGTGGTTGTATAATTTTTTTTTCATCTAGTAAAGTCTTCATAGCTCAAATATAACCGCTAATTTTCATTTCAACACTGGAGTGTAAAAAGGGGGGTGTTATGATTCATGAAAACTAGTAAATCCCCAAGCTGTGAAGTGAACGTTTGCTCTAGAATGAGAATATTCAGGCAAATTGGTAAAGCCGGGTAAACTAGCTAAACACAACCTTTGACCAAACGCATGGTTTTGGCCGTAGGGAAACAATATTAAGATTAATGAATGTGGTAAGGGTGTTCGAGCCATTACCAGCGTGTTGACAACCTAAACCAACTAAACATCAGCTGGACTGGAGATCATAAAAACCTGCTTAAACCAGCTTAGACCAGCAAACCGCCCGTGTTGAAGCTATTTGTGATTTAGTTTCACATGACAAATCAGATCTCTCGCGTCTTTAGGCTGTTTAAACACATGCAACAGGATCCGATCAGTGACCGATGCTTGGGATTTTTATTTAAATAAATATTTACAGTATATAGGACAGGACAGACTATCATGAAGGTGACCTTGTCTTCAGCATCCATTCAGCATCACTCCTCTCGCTCTCAATGGAAACTGTCTCTTATTGTTTCCAGTGACTGGTTTTCCTTCAATGGAAATAAAAGGCTGGACTCATCTGTGTGAGGCTTCATGTTGAGAAGAATTAGGGTCGTAACGCCTAACAGGCTGTTTCACCTGTGCTGCGGATTTGAAGAGAAAAGCTGATAAGCGTCTAATTGAATAAAAAAACACTTGACTTCCACACAGAGACGATATCGCTGCGCCTTGACATCTGATGAAATGCAGGAGCTTAATCCAATGAGCAGCAACATCAGGTTAAATCCTTTCCAAGAGAGAATAAAACCTGTTTCTGAATTATACATCTCAGAAATGACTCTCCAGTGTGTAAAAAGTCGAGTTTGTATTGAGATTCTGACAGAGAGAATCTGTCAGCCATTACTCAATGACAACATTCAGACACAATGATCATCTCTGCCACATGAAAACACTTCAGTGGCCACGGCGAGAGACTGGATGTGTCCTTAAAGTGACCAAAGAAAGAGTGATCTGTGAGCTTGAACAGGTTTCCTGAACACCCCACCTGTCTGTCATTGGTCAGGCAAACTGATAGTCCCGCCCCAAACTGACATCATGTTACTGTGTTGGCATGCTTGAAAAACCAACTTTAAAAGCAACCCATTTTATTTAAGAAATGTGAGATATTTCAAATAAAATAAATAAAATAAGAATGTTTTATAAATAAAATAAAATAAATACAATACAAATGTTTTATGAAAAAATAAAAATAAATGGGGCTGGATAGTGCAAGTCAAGTGTGTAGTAAACTTTATATATATAGACCTAAAGCTGAAGGGAAGTCTTTCAAATGGTCTTAGCTCTTTTTTTATGGTCACAACTCTTTATATGGTCATTCTTTGGGCTGTCAATGGTCAAGCAAAAAGAGCAGGTAAAGGTAAAGTTACCTCCAGTTACCAGGGTGTTGCTACGCAGTTGCTAATGTGTTTTTATTTGATATGTTATGACGTCCTCCTACATGTTTATAATATTCTCGTGTCCCTCTTTTAATCATGATGGGTAAAAGCACAACAACCCTACATTGTTTAAAGCTAAAGATTCAGTATTATTCAGAAATATGTCACAATAGAGAATATGTTTCTACATGTAAAGAATGACTATTGTGTGCTGAAAGCTGTAATCTTTGAAGGTTTGTGGTTTGGTTTTACTCACCCTTCTGCTGTGAGAACTGAAGACGGCTCCTGTAGGGTTTGGGTATGAAATATTGTGACCGTGTCCGCAGGTTCCCTGGGTGAATTTAAGATGTTCTCCTCTGTAAAGACGATGAGTGTTTCCCTCCTGCATGGGCTCCAGTACATATACTTTATGTTCAAGTGAAATCAGTCCCCTGTAGAACGAGGCAATCAACACCATTCAGTTAACATTTGAATTTGTTCATATTACGATTATACATGCATCATGTAAACATAACAAGAAGTAACCAGAATTAACAATTACATACAGAGCATGTATGTCTCAGTGTATTTGGAATATGAGCAACTTGACATGCAGCTTTAATCTCATATAATGTCTTATATTTTCATAATTTAGTTTGACAGTCAATTTGATCTACAATTCATATTTGTTAGCAATTTCAAGTAAAATTAGTAAATCGTCCTGTGATGAGATTGTCTCGCCATGAACAGTGAAATATGGACATATGTGTCAAAATAGAGATAAATAATATTTAAATACATTGAATTGATCTATTTGGGGTGGACTATGTACATATTGCCCCCTAAAAATATTTTGTCACAAATGATAAAATGTCACACAATCCATTTCTAAATCAGCATCTCTTGGAAATAAAGTAAATACAACATTGTCAAGCTTCAAAGTTCCTCCTGCTATGAATGAAATTTGTGACATTTTTGTGGAACTACTTTTATCAAATTCTATTATAATTACAGTGCTTTTAGTGTGACCTCTTATTAATTCAGAGACCATGCAGAATATTTGCATTTATTTGAACGGCACTTTTCCCCAGTCTTACCAAAAATGTGTTCAGATGCACTCATTTTTTATGATTATTCAGAACTACATACAGAAAGACACAAAAAGAAGCGAGAGAAGAAGCTTTTACAATAATAACACAAAATGGCGAATAAATGTGAGAAAAACTCTTCTATGAGAGGAAGTGGTTTCTCGTTTTCCCACAATATAAGACAGCGTGACGTTTTGGAAAGCGGCTTCGTTCAGCATCCAAGCCACTGTTGGTCAGCAGACGGTCCATTTTGTACAATCTTTGGCTAAATAAATCTTCCCCCGAGCTCTAATATTACCGCTCTGTGGTTTTTGGATTCGCATCCGCAAACCTTTCTCACACTTTCAAGTCGTACGCTGAATTTAAGTGACATTCTCCTCTGCTGGGAAACGGCCAGTGCTTTGGGCTTTTCCAGAAGTTTTAAAACTACATTCCCCACTGCACGAGATCCCTGTGGAAACCCCACTCGCCAAAAAAAATCAGCAGCAATTTGTTTTGGCCCGAGTGGCGAGCGACTTCATTTCAGTCGGAGGAGACCTTCACGTGTGTGTGTGTGTGTCTGCCAGGCGGAGAGAGACAGGTTACTGCGGCACAAAGAGTGAGTCAAGGTGAAATAAAGAGCTGAACAATAAGCGCTGTGGCTCTGGGGACGGAGATATGTTTGACGCTTTATCACACTCATAAATCCTGCATGTCCAGGCTGCTCTCATTCTCCCTAGGTTGAAGTGTGAAAATCAGCTTTATGCATCTCTTGTGCCACTTGATCAGTTCATATAAAGTTATTACGGTGATGCTCTGACAGAAACTATTACGGGACAACGTTCCTCCTTTATAGCTGAATCAGATCGGTTTCATAATAACTCTGCAACATTGACAAAGTTATTGAACGGAAGTGAATCAACACTGATGACTATTGTCTCTGTAGAGCTGCTTTACAGCAGAGTTTGAATTTGTCTCATATTTGATGAAGTTTGCATCATTGATCATTTTTTCCCTGTTGATCACTGTGAAGTTTTCACTTGTGAAACTACCTGAATGTCCCTTCTCCAGTAATGAAGGCAAACCTAAGCGTCCACTAGAGTGCTTGTTCATAATTAAAACGGGAGCCGTAAAGTGTCTCTGGAGGATGGCCAACTTCACACGTCGTTATTACAATGCCCTTTCCTCGGGCCATTCTTGACTTTAGTCCCTAAGCTCAGGGCATCATGGGAAGGTGTGAGGTGAAGTTAATGTACAAATTGTCCCATATAGGAAGGGCGTGACCACTAACTCACCTGAGTCCTGTACAGGTGCTGAGGCTGACCTCTGACCCCAGGTGTCCCTCCACCTCGCCATGATAATAGCAGTGAATCTGGGACACAAAATACATTTTTTTTTAAAGTCAACATTCTTTCTTCTTGTCAATTTATATGAAATTTAATAAATAAAAAAATTACTGTTGGACAACACAGTAGTTTAAAAAGGAATGTTTTATAATAAAACAAATCTGAAGCAATGAAACCAAAACCATTCCCTTTTAAACTACTGGTTATTTAATGGCAATAGCCAATTGTGAAATAATAGTCAGAAACAGTTTACTGAACCTTTCGACAAAATATATATTAAAAAAAAATCTGTAAAAAAAAAAAGTTTGCATATGTATTTTATTTTGAGTATCACATATGACACATCATGTTTTTATGCTGGCTTATATTATGATATTATATATTGATGATATGGCTTGAAAGGGCCTAATGTTTATTCAGAGGCCCAAACTGAGCAAAAATTTGGAATTTAGTTTAGTTGCTGATATTTATATGGACAAAATATGAAATGTTTATGCTTGTAATGTAAATCAATGAGATCTATAGCAGACCACTTATATAAAATGCTTAAAAATATCAGTCGTCGCACTATATCTTCCAATAATATGTCTTAGTAAGATGATATTTAAATGCTTAGTTTTATGGTCAGAGTTTTTATTGTGTTGGGCAAAACATATGCAATTCAATACAATGATGAATAAATAAATGTTCCTATAAACCTGTGTTTCGTATATGATACTCACATTTGAACATGATTTTTCTAAACATGATACATGGATAATCAATTAAACCTTTGTTTTGAAACATTACTAACAATATAATTTTTTTTATTAAGTTCAATTTATAAAAATCAGTAAATATTTCACAGCAAAAAGACGTGAAGCATGAGTTGAAGGTGGACGTTTATACTAAAAAACCTTTTGATTTCTAAAAAAGTATAAACTATCAATCAGATGACAGACGGCATGTAGAAGATTGTGCCTTGGAACTGAGTTTTGATCACAATGAATCACAATAATGGAGGCATCTCAAAATATTAGAGGCATCTCAAAATATTGATACAGCTAGTAAGCTTTATACTATTGTGACAACATGCCCCGTTATATGTGTGTTAGATGACCAACTTTTTCAGCTGCTTTGTTTCTAGAGGTATATTTCTCATTCGTTTTCTCAAAAGACAAGACAAAAAGCCATGAACCAAACCAATCAGATCTGAGATGATTTGAGGGAAAAAAAAAACGTTGAAAACAACCTGAAGAAAAACAAAACAAAAAACTGATTACTTTCATTCTTTTATGATGGAATGTACTGCAATCAGATGAAACACTGCGAATGACATGATCAAATCAGATTAAAGCATGTTGGCTGATAACTCGTGACCGTAAGGGTTAAACCAGAGCGCTTGGACGTGCTTCACATTTCAGGGATTCGCTCCATTAGAATGCGACTGTCATCCCTAAAGCTTTGACGTGTGTGTGTACGCAGCGAGAGGCACTTCAGGGTGAAGTAGTTTTGTCTGAGGAAATGAGCCGCACTTGTCTGGTTTGGATTGGGAACGGAGCTGGCACAGATTCCCAGAGCTTCATCCCTCTGAAAGCTCCTGTTCTCTCGGTCTACAGACCTCAAGAAATACTGTCCTGGTTCCAGCCGTGGAATGATTTTACTCTTCCTTTATAAAAAAGACATTATCATTTTTAGCTCTTTCCTGTTGAAACGTGTTTTAGACTTTATCCAGGAACCACAGTGTAAAAATATCACAAAAACAGCAAATAAAGCAATGTTACAGTGATTTCACCCTGGGTGTCGTTGGGCATGATGCAAAGATTTTATAAAACAGTGAAGCAGAAGAAATTTGATCAAAAATAAAATTACTCAAAATAATAAACAGCTCCACCATTTAACACAGTGCATTAGCATGAATAAAGGCTTTGCTCAAATGCTAATATAGTGATAACGGCAATTTAACAAAAAAACGAATGCTGAGCAAATAGCTAAAGTTAGGTTCGTTTCATGGTTACCAATCAATCAAAACAGCAACATGCAATTAATATACAGCTTCTGCACTGGAATATGCTCATCCAATCAGATTTCAGAGCGAGAACTGTCTGTTTTATAATGCTCATTTTAGTACACCAGTGACATCGGGGTTATTTTAACAGCATGACCTGGTGTAAACTACACTCCTCAATATATCTTTGAGTCTCAGTCAAAGTAACACGAGGGAATTCATCCCAGCACACACTGCCCTGAGCCATGGTGTCTGTCAGATTATTGTTTCCTGAGAGCCGTCAGGCAAAAAAACACATTCCACTTCCATTAAAAAAGAAAACACACAGAGCCTCAGACCTGCCAGCTGCATGAAAAGCATAACTCTAAGTATACTGAATGAAAAAATGAATGTTGAACACTGTGTGGATTTGCATCGTTTGCGTGTTACTCTAAAAAATGTACTTACAGCGACTTTAACTACGGAATTGGTTTATAATTGCTAATGATAAATATAATAAATTGCATGAATTCTATACCTTTGGCAAAAGCTGGCACTGAAAGCACTCTACTCTCTACTCTCTCTCTACTCTACTGAATACATATACTGTAGTTTATCATGTCAATATCAATGATGTAAAGGGTAACAGATGGTCAGTCTCAGGTCCAGTGTTAAATCACTCGGTCACTTCATACATGGGCCAAGATGAGTGAGATCAAACTAAACCTCCATTCAACTCCAAAGTCTTCATTTTTACCATTTTTATTTGTATCCATTCCCTATGGTATTTGTACACTTTTATTTTAAGGTGTAAGTGTTACAGTGTAACTATGCATCTAAGCACTGAGTAATAATAATGATCTACATGTAATTATTTAGTAGTATTAAGTACACGTACTTGTGTTAGAGTTAGGATTGGGGTTTGGTTTAGGATTAGTTGTACAACATGTATGAGTTATTACAACATGCAACGTGTAACAAGGACACTGTAAAATAAAGTGTTACCTATAATTCTAAATAAATATATATATATTTGTATTATTATTATTAATACCAATAACAACAACCATTATCAGTTTATCATAATTAAAAGTATATTTTTTTATGAATATTTCCATTTGCCATTTCTTTATGTAAGCTATTTGTAATCTAAAGTTGACTTTGGATTTCACAAACTCCAGAAGAACAAGTATTGCACATGCACTTTCAGTGTATACACTAGGTTTAGCAGATGAAAACTCATCTCACGAGTCACGACCTAAAATGAGTTTGACACTCCTGTTCTAAGTCGTTCTTAATCACGTAAAATCTGTGATTAAAGCGTTGCTCGGGTGTTGGACAGCGTCCGACTGGAGTCCATGAGTGAGTCCAAACGGGCCTCAGAGGAGTTCTGCTTAAGGATGAAATAATGACACAGCACATACAACCATAAAACAGACTTAATGAAAGGCAGAGGAGGTCTGGGAGAACAGACACACACTGACACACACACATGAAGCCTTTCTGGAACAGAACACGAGCCCATAACTCCCTACACCCTGAGTGAATACACTCCATCTGCCCCAGCGGCCCTGGATCCCATCAGATCAGCACAATTCATCCAGATTACAGTACAAAACATGCCGTTCTGTTGCCTGGTGCACAAATGTTTGGACACAGCAAATAAGTCAATCACTATAGAATTCGATCAGCGCTGTTAAACTTTGTTTTAGGGCTGCGCAAATATGATATATCATGCAACGGTAGAAATAAGTCAAGCACAGTTTGTGTGATGTATTTGCACGTTATTTACACACAAAAATTATGAAACATAATGTGAAAACGCAGAGATGGATGGATGCATGGATTTGAATTGCATTGAAGGTATACATTTTTACAAGAAATGTAACTGTCTTCTGAACAACCCAAACCCAAAACGTAGACAATAAAACACAAATTTGTTTATGAGTAAGTGTGTGTGTGTGTGACATCAATCTCTGCACTCAGGTTGACAGAGCGTTTGTCCTGTTTGTTCTGTTCCTCCCAAATCAGTTTGTGAAGCCCAAATTCAGCCCTTCTCCCCCTGACGACACCCGGGTCGAGAAGTGCTGCTGTTTCTGGATGACCTGCAACTCTTGTTTCCCAGCAAAACAAAGCAGGACGCATATTGCCTCACACTGTTGAGAAAATCTACGGAACAAGCTGAAATAGTCACAAAGGTTTGTGAAATCTCACCATACGGTGTTGTGAAACACCATATCTAGTGTTTAACAGACCCTTAACTGGAGCATGATGGGAATATTGCCTTTTTTCTTTCTCTTTCTTTCTTTCTTTCTTTCTTTCTCTTTCTTTCTTTCTTTCTTTCTTTCTTTCTTTCTTTCTTTCTTTCTTTCTTTCTTTCTTTCTTTCTTTCTCTTTCTTTCTTTCTTTCTTTCTCTTTCTTTCTTTCTTTCTTTCTTTCTTTCTTTCTTTCTCTTTCTTTCTTTCTTTCTTTCTTTCTTTCTTTCTTTCTTTCTTTCTTTCTTTCTCTTTCTTTCTTTCTTTCTTTCTCTTTCTTTCTTTCTTTCTTTCTTTCTTTCTTTCTTTCTTTCTTTCTTTCTTTCTTTCTTTCTTTCTTTTCTAACTACAGTGTCTTTAGACTGTTGCTATGCTGTTGCTAGGGTGGTCTGTTTATTATTGCAATAGTAATAATACAATTGCCTTGCCTACTTTTCTTTCCTTATCTATTTTTTCCCTTTTTCTTTTTTGTAGGATTTCTGATAGCATGTGTTTTCTTTTCATGAAGTGTTTTGGCTCAAACAGTCTGGCGGAGAAACTGGCGGCCCGCATTGAGGATGACGGGGTCGGTGATTCAGAGGTGCTCCTCAGAGGTTTGGACTTACATGCCTTCAGGGCTCAAAGTGTCTGTTGCGCTGACTAGTAATCTGAGCTGCAATCTAAACGCTTAAAACACACAGAGGTGCATCATGGGTGGTTCCTGCTCTCCTGGTGGCCCTCGTTTGACCGCCTCTCCTCTAAAGCTGTTGACACAAGATCATCCAGCAGTCGCTGAGGGCGGAGATCAGTGATACTATGAGATCTTAACTGCAGGTCTGGTTTAAAAGAAGGTCTGCCTTAATGATGCTGCCTTAAAATTGGATGCAAACCATGCAAAGAACATTTAGCATACTTCCTACATTGGTAGCTTGTTAGGTTTAGTAACAGACCCTACATTTTTGTCAGGGAACGTCTCACAAACACCAGTTCCTCCTGATTCAGCTCCACAGACTAACCAAGAGTTTTGTGTCAAACCATCAACCCAGCAGCTGAAATGAAACTCTTTCCCAAGGAGAATAACAGGAGCTTGTTTCGGGAAGTGCACATGGCCATGTGTTCGGTAGGCGTAGGGTTTAATCTGGAAGGAAACAGTGGTCGCTTGTTATCTTACCGTCACATTCGGTGAGGTGGTGACGGCACTTCCATCCTCCAGGTAGTGTGTTTCTGTGTAGTGACTAGCAAACAAGCCTCTGCAACACAAACACACAAGCAAGTTACTTTCACTCATTTCCTCAAGTCATCAAAATTAAGTATTTATTTTCTTGGTTTCAAGTTCCTGGTCTTACTGTGAACAATGCATTGCACTTGCTCATCAGCTGGCATCACTAAAATGAAGTCCCGCCCACTTTCACTCAGAAATGTGTTACATTGTAAGTAAGACGAGTTGAGTTGAGCTGAGTTGAGTCTCGTATAATCCGAGCAGAAGCAAATGATCACGGATCAAAGACGAGCTACAGAGATCCCCTCATCCTGTGAAAGGATGCCCTAACTCTCTCTCTTCCTCTCTCGCCTGCTGAGATAATGTTCTGATCAGACCATTACTAACATCTGCACTCGATCGGCCCTCATCCAGCTGTGCTTTCTTAACCAGAACTGCCCGAGAGAAAGTGACAAACTCATGAAGACGATTACAGCACTGCTGAGTCAGAGAACAACAACCTCCCTGAAAAACACACGGACTTCTGACAGTAGAAAGTCTGGTTCACTTGTTTGGGGAGGGTTAACCTAAAATCGATGACACCACACTAAAAATCTGTTCAGTTTGAATGTTAAAATGTGAAAGTCATTCTGATTACTGCATACTACACATTACACACTAGTTTTTAACTTCCAGGAGAAATTTGTTGTTGATCTCTTCTCGCCAAACTAAATCGAAATAGATGATCTTAAAGCCGACTCCGTGTGGAGGAAATCAATGAAAACCTTGCAGTGAATTTACAATGAAAGATGAATGTTTTCCAGATACACTTTAAGTTAAAATAGCTTTTAGTATCTGAAACCCCATCAAGGTTCATGGAAACATTTGCTGTGCTGCACCTTCAAAGAACCAGAAAATGAATTTAATTGATTTTTTAAAAGATTAGACAGATCTTATTATTGAATGTAAATGTCCAATGCATTGTTCTGACAGCAGGAAAATTACTTTCTGATTAATGTTTATTATAAAACCGATATTTTCTATCCTGGATCGGGTCCAGAATGCTGATTGGTCATTACATTACATCTGTGCTTACACAGAGTATCATTCAAAAGTTTGGGGTTGGTAAGATGTTTCATTTATTTTATTTTTTTGAAAGAAGTCGCTTATGCTTACTATTCATTTGATGAAAAATACAGTAAACACAGTAATAATGTGAAACAGTTTTACAATTAAAAATAACTGTTTTCTATTTGAATATGTTAAAATGTAATGTATTCCCGTGATCAAAGCTGATTTTTCAGCATCATTACTCCAGTCTTCAATGTCACATGATCCCTCAGAAATCACTCTAATATGATGATTTGAAACATTTCTGATTATTATCAATGTTGAAAACTGTTGTGCTGCTTTATATTTTTGTGAAAATGTATAGAAAGTTCAAAAGAACACCATTTACTTGAAATACAATTCTTTTGAAACATTATAAATGTCTTTGCTGTCACTTCTATTATATTTAATGCATCTTTGCTGCATAAAATCAATGAATAAAAACATAAATAAATCTTACTAACCCAAACTTTTGAGTGCACTTGATTTATCTGTGCAATCAGATACCAATCATTAACTTCAGTTTAAGGAATAAGTCGAGGAATATTTTATCTTCTTAATGAATTTCCTCATGTCTGAATCATGTTATGCATTTTGTATTATGCATTTTTTAAAAGCAATAAGACACTTGAGGACCAGCAAAGTGAATATAGGAGTTTTAAAGGGGTTGCAGGAACTCAGCCGTGACTCTATTCACACGGCAGCCCGACCTCTTGTCCCTTATCGCTTAATTATAATGGAAGGATGTTTAATTGGTCTCACCCCGCACTGTTCACGGCTTAGGACTGTTTCACATAGTAAATGAGATCAACAACACATGTAACTACAAAACAGCATTTGGCAGTGGTGTCTAAAAAGCCAGGAAGAGACGAGATGTCTTGAAATCTGCCATGCGATCACAGATGTTCTGACAGATGTTGCTCTTCTGATCACAGATGCATGAAGCATTTACAAGCACAAAGTCTTGAAGAACCAGCAAACCGCTCTGAGGTCCGAACCGCGGCCATAATGATTCCCTCAGGTGGGGTTTGGAGGCATAAGGTTGAGGCAGGAGGGTCATCTCAACAGATGCTTGATCATCCAAAATAGGATTTATCCTTTTCTTTTCAAGCGCTAATTTGAGTTTTAGCTTAGTAAAAAATATTTGCAAATCATGAACTCTGCTCAGGGTTCAACTTCCATGACTTTTCTATGACTTTTCCAGCCGTTTGTAATGGTTTTTAAAGGATTTTTATAGAGAATGCACTCACAAAGAACAAAAAAATATAGCAAATGGTATTATGGAATTACAGAAAATCACTATTTTAACATTTTCAATGACCATTGGATTCTGCAGTGCTTTTCATTTAAAAGGAACATCTAATGCCTTCCATAAACTACTAAACAAAAACGTCTTCTCTATCGAATCAATCAATCATGTTTTTCAACCATAAAACTAAAGAGGCCAATGATGTGTGTGTGCGCTTCATAATGGAAGATATATTCATTTAGCAGATGCATTTATTCAAATCAGCTTACAAATGAGGAAAAATATTAACTCATTAATCATTAGGAAAACTTTGAAAAGAAACTTCCATAATCAGCGAGAGAAATACTAAATGTATTCTGCATTTACAAATGAAACTTAGTTGTAGTCCCTCTATAGCAGACAATTAGTCGTACAGTCGCCTACCAGACCCAAAAAATGAACTCTCTTGGAATATTAGTCATATGGACGACCACTTTTATGTTACTCTTGCGACATTGTGGGGAGCTTTCAGTGTTTGCACACCACTGAATTTTTATTTTTGGGTGAACTTAAACTACTACGTCACATCATCCCGCCACACTACTAAGCGAGATCCATCACATCTCATTAGATCATCATGTGGCATCATTACCATGTTCTTGAGAAGATCGAGTTCCAGCACAACAAACATTCAGTCATGAAACTGGCTCAAAGAGAAGTTAAAATGACAAACAATCAACAAAGTATTATGTTTCTGTGGCCATTTTCTAATTTATTCTTCAATTATTCACACGAGCAGAGACCAAGCAGAGCGAAAGATTACCATGTAGAAAAAAAGAGAAATAATTCTACCTTTCATGCTGTGGAAAGACGACTGCAGCAAAGCTAGAAGCAGAAAAAAAAACTAATCAAATCATCAGTCACTGGGGGAAAAAGACACAGCAGGGCGCTGTTGTTTCCCCTGGTCACTGTTCTCGCAAGATAGAAAACTAGAAAGGGACACGACAGGAGTGGACAGAATAAAAACAACAAAAGAGATTTCTCTTTCAAGCATAGAAATGAAAGGAACAGTTCACCCCAATATGAAAATGATGTCATTTTTTTACACACCCTCATGCCATTTAAACCTGAATTATGTTCATCTTTTTCTTCTTTGCCTGAATTCACGACCAGACAATTTTTTTTTATTATTTAGCAATTATTTTGTAAATAATAATGTTTTTTCAATTATTTAAAGGTGCTAAATAATTAATAAAATATAATAAAAGCGCTACAGAGCACGTTTCGTCACAACCTTAAAAGAGAAGCCGCAGAAAGCTAGAAGCTAGCCATAAACACCGTGAGTAGTGACTTTTCCCTTGTCAGTGGTGTAAAATATGTAGTTGGATTGTTTCATGTAACTTAGTTCTCCCTCGCTGTGTTATGGCTTTGCTATGTGGGGATAAATGTGCTGGTTACATTCGTGAGACAGCTGATTAGTACTCTTGTCATTGACCGTAAAACAGTTTGTTACAGGAATTCCGATCTTGGACGCATTTTAAGTCGATCGCAAAGAGTTTTCAAAATCAGAGAAAAAAAAGCCTATTGTGTGTAGTAAATGGTGTCTAGGGGATGCGGAGGCGCACACTGTTACAATCACGTCATTTTTGGCGCGCGCACCTTTGGGCTCATGCGGACGCGTCGAGTTTAAACAATGCTTTACGCTTTAACCAGCTCAGCCACAGCCCTACAGCATAACAGCTCATATTAGCCAACTAAACTTTTACTACCCTGTTAGCAAAAATATATAGTTGCATAGTTTCATGTGGTTCTTCTCCCTCGCTGTATTATGGGTTTGCTATGTGGGGACAAATGTGCTGGTTATGTTTGTGAGACAATCAGCTGATTACTATTATTATATTATATATTAAGACCCTTGATCCTCACCTGACTATGGCTTTGTAAACTGTATCCATGATGTGGTTTATAATGGACTGTGGTACAGAAACTTGACTTACTCTGGCTATTCTCTGCTGTCTCAGACGAAGATATGTTATATATATAATTTGGTATGATTAATTAGAATTATGGTAGCTTGTTTCCGCCACAAAAAATATATATAATATAAAGGTAATTGCGACTTTTTATCTAACAATTCTGACTTTTTTTCTAAATGCATGATATAAGTCAGTCTTTTTCCCTCAGAATTGGACTCCATAACTCACAATTGCGAACTGAAAAAAAGTCAGAATTACCTTTTACATTTGTTTTATTCCGTGCCGGAAACAAGCTTCCATAATATTCATATGCTATGTAAAGTCTCTTTACAGAAAAAGTCTTCTGTAAAAAAAGAAAAGAGCATGAATGTCAGGTTGGAACAAGATGAGGGTGAGTCTTGACAGAATCAGCTATTACTTTAACATGGCCCCCCTGGCAGCTTTAAATGAAGAGCAAACAAACTGGAGCACATCAGCCTAAGTTTATTTACATGTGCATCCTGATGTGGAGTAACAGAGAGACACACACATCCAGACTGGAAGCCCGCCATTCGCTAGAGAAAGAAAGATAGACAAAAGAGAGGGGAACAAATGACAAGGGGGGGGGGGGGGTTGGATGGGGACAGAGTTACAGCTCAAATTACTTTCCAGTTCTTGGCTGACTAAACGTGAATTCAGCTACAAATGAACTCGTGCCTATCCTGTCAAGGACAACACACAGTTTTTTCACGCTACTTAGGAGAAATCAGGTCACGACTCGTTCAGAGCGTTTCCTCTTGCACAGAAATGAGTTCCTCTTTATCATCTTACACATCTGGAGTGTCCTCTTATCTGATAATTGGAAGATGGATAAGTAATGCAGAGTCTCTATTAAATACCTCTGTTTAGCATGCTAAATGAATAATACCTCAAATCATGCGGCTGGTTGGGGAGAGGTGTGCTGTTACTTTTATGAGTAATCAGACCTACAATTCTGCCAGGAGAAAGATAAAAAAATCCCCACAGACTTTTAATATAGACCATAATATCCCAGAGACTTGGGGCTTTTTGACTTGGGCCAATAAGAAAACACACACATGATGGGTTTCCATATCTTATGGGGACTTTACATTGACAATGATATTTATACTATACAAACTGTATATTCTATCCTATAATCCTCGATCACACACACACACACACACACACACACACACGCACGCACACACACACACACAGAGATTATAGAAACCACATGGCAACACCCGATTACCCACATCACCAACATGCTTGAGCTTCTGTTTATCACAACTGATGTGTGAGTTGATGAATGTTTATAGGTGAATAAAAGCTTAAATTCATGTTCATCATATTAAGTCTCTCCAGAAAATTTGGACTAAACTGCTCAATCCATTTGGATTAGTTTTACGAACTCTTTATGAACTTTTTGAAGCGTCAAAGTTTCAATGGCGGGACAGAAATCTCTCAGATTTCATCAAAAAGATCTTCATTTGTGCTCTGAAGATGAACAAAAGTCTTATGGGTTTGGAACGACATGAGGGTGAGTAATGAATGACCGAATTGACAATGTAAATCTGCTGAGGTCATTTTATCCAAAAGTTAAGATACGTTTCCCACATCAAACATCTGCTCTGGAACTAATGTAAAACATCACATCACATATAGAAGAGAGACCAACACTAAAATGTAACAAAAACTTCTTTTTTAAGGTGAATATGCTTCTCTCTGGACCTTGGCGGATGGTTACGTTGCCAATTCCAGATTTTAGAAATGTATTGCCTTTAAAGGAATGTTCTGGGTTTATTTACAAAGTACAGTCCTCTATTGACAGCGTGTGTGGCATAACGTCAATCACCACAGACAATCAATTAGAAAATAGCAAAAACTTTTGACTTGAAATGCAATAATCCATGGAAATATTCAGAGGTTGATGTAATGACATCCCATGGCAAGACAGAGACTTCTGCCAGTTCTTAAGCTTTAGCTAATGAGGAACGTTACACCCTTGGACCGGACGAAGGACCGCTTGCCTCATCGCAGGGCTGAGATATTCCATCATGAGCTGGCATGAAGGCAGATGTAGTATACTGGGTCACGGAAAACACCTGAGGACCAGAAGAAACCCACCTAAGGGTGTCAAGAGGTCATCGGGCACACGATTGATTTCAATGCACAAGTGTGAATAAAACCACTTAAAAAAGCATTAAAAATGGTGAAAGACTTTTAAAAACCTGCACACGTTACTAGTGCTGGGAAAGCAGCGAAAGTCTCTGAGAGTTGAAGAACTACTTAGGAAGAATTACTGAACAATAAAGACAACCGATCATCTTCACACTTCATCAAGAAGAAGAAGAGGAAACAAAACACACCGACTTTAATTAAAACAAGCAGAAAGTACAAAATATATCACTTATTATCTGTATATCTCTGTATTGTCTTATTGTTATGGAAATTTGTGGGTTGCATTACAGATGTAATTTTAAAATGATTGTCTTCATATTTATTAAATACATCTGGTGATTTATGAATGCATCATCGATAAACACATTTGAAATGTACCTGCTTTTTCACAGTTTAGGAGACTTAATGGAGGTCTAAATTATGAGTCTTAACACTGTAATTTTTGTTTTACAAAAAATAAAATGTGCTCATGTGGAAACATCTGCTAAAGTAAATCGTTTTATGCGAACCAAAAAATTGTTTAATTGCACTAATAAACACCCATACAAGTCATTTTAAGGGTCAGATCAAGTAGATTTATCTCCTTCAACTTGATCTCAGATTCTTCCAATTCCTTCAGAGTAACAAAACCAGACATACATGACTTAGTTATTGATATACAGTTATAGTAAAGAGCTAGAAAATCATTTGATACAAGCAAATCATAGTTTGAGACAATGTTGAGGTGTGTTAGATTACTAGAGGTGAAACATCTGAGAAGCACAAGTCCTCATTTGTTCTCCATTTAAATGGTCTAGAAGAAACAGTTGAGACCTCATTTGTGTTTTTCTGTTTCAATGCGTATGATGTGATTTCAAATATGATGTTTATCAATGATGTGTTTCTCCATTTGCAGTCGTTGTACTGCCAAACAGAACAAATAAACTTCATCATGAAAACAGCTCTTCATGAAACATCAAACCCACAAGAATAAGAAAGTACAAAACGCAACCTCTCCTCTGAAGAGTATCCATCAATGCAGGATCTTTGGGCACATCTGGCCACATTAACACATCTGTCATCGCGCACGCAAACATTACGAGTCTGGGCGTGCACGTTTCCTTAAATCACATTTCTTTTCATCTGATTTTTGGGTTGCGATCTTTGCCACACATCCTCTCCGAGACCAATGGAGAACTTTTAGAAGCAGGAAACAAAAATCATAAATCGAGAGGTTATTGCGAGGTTATCGTCTTTCATTCGTGACAAACATCTCTGGTTAATGATCTCAGCGCTCTCTCTGAATAACATGTTAAAGGGTTTCTGTCCCGCCATTGACAGCTACTCAACTGACACTTTGACGCTTCAAAAAGTTCATAAAGAGATCGTAAAACTAATCCATATGGACTGAGCGGTTTAGTCCAAATTGTCTGGAGAGACTCAATCGCTTTATATGATGAACAGATTGAATTTAGGCTCTAGGTAAATAATGGCAGAATTTTCATTTTTGGGTGAACTATCCCTTTAACAAAAGTAACAAATCAAACGTTTCTCGTAAGCACATGCAAACGTATCGGGCTAAATTCAGAGCTTCTGGAAGGCATCCCACAGATGCTAACACTTACAACTCCTTTCGCAGTGGTTTTGCTCCTCTGACACTTGCGCAATGAACATCACAAAAAATTGAAAAGCCTTTTTTATAAGTTCAAATTACATTTTAGGTAGTGTGAGAGTCTATGAAGTCACAGCCAAAGGTACCTAACTAGCCCGCACGTCAAGCCAAGGCCTAAACATTTCTCAATCCCAATCAAGCACAGCAATTCCTGGAAGATCTTTCATCTCCTTCTAGTATTTTGGGCCCAATTGTTGTTCTCCCTTTGGGTCTCAGCGTGTTCATTACATCCGGTTTGACCAAACATTCGGACGGTCTGCCTTTCAAGCTGCCTCACATCTGCTAAAAGTAGCAAGAATATGATATATGAAAATAATCCTGCTCCGTGAGCCAGTCTCAACCATCTGGGAAAACTTTATTTACGGATTTATTTGAACAGCATACAGTATAAGATATGCCAGTTCTGTCTCAACTGCTCATCTGGCGTCTAATAAATGCTGAATTAAACGAAAATCCCCACAAACAGCGTGAGAAACCTGTTTAGAAGGAATAATTTATGAAAAAGTGAAGATTCTGTCATCATTTACTCAGTCTTTCAGAATATCGTTCTTCAGTGGAATCTGCAAGCTGCTATTTTCCATACATGTAAAAGACATGGAAAATTGACAAAAACACGAAAGTATAAAAGGAAAGACATGAAGGTGAGTAAATACTTCACTTTTGGTTGATTTAACAATGTATTTGCAATGACGCTGCATTCTGGTGATGCGGAAATGATCAGCCATTCTCTCAGCATCGTGAAAGCATGCAAATCAAATGTGGAATGGTGTGCTGAATCATAAGTCGTCTGTTTGGTTGTGTGTCATGCTGAACCTTGAGTCCTGGAAACCCCTAAAGAGTGCTGTCTAGACGAGTCCTTCGGTTCAGGAGGAAAAATAGTGTGTTTTGTCCTCATAATTCACCTGAAGCCAAATGAACAATGCATCGTGTCCTGGACCACTCAAGTGTCCTTCACTCCAGCGCTCAAAAAACATTTCATTTGAGGAGTCTGTGTTCGTGTCTAAATGAACAATCTTATACGAATGCAAATGTGTGTGAATCAGAAGAACCACGACATCTATATTCATGAAAACTCTGCACTGAAAATAATGACTTCAAATCTTCAGCCTCATTATTTATCGGATTTCTAAACAAATTAATTCATAAAACACGCCATAACTTCTGCATAAATACTCAAGTAAAGAAAACAATAAAAACAAACAAAACAAAGTAAAAAAGGCCATTTTGATTATTTTTACTTAATAGATTTTATTAATTTATTTTCTATAGCCCAAGTTAATGGGGCTTTATTTCTCGGTATGCAAAAGTGTTTCAACTACAAATCTCATGTTCGACAAATCATATATATATATGTTCGACAAATCACAAACATATTATATAAGCACAAACTTGTATGTCAGATGCAATTAATCGCAATATATATGGCCCTAATATATACACATATTATACTAATGTAATACAAATAATTGCATAAATCTAAATATTACATCATTATATAATAATACTAAATTTTGTATTATTGTAAACATGATATAATATTTATTATGTGTAAAAAAAATCATATCGTCATATGTATCATATGCACGCAAAAAGTGCGTATCATATTAATGCAAAAAGTGCGTATCATATTAATGCAAAAAGTGCATATCATATTAATGCAAAAAGTGCATATCATATTAATGCAAAAAGTGCATATCATATTAATGCAAAAAGTGCATATCATATTAATGCAAAAAGTGCATATCATATTAATGCAAAAAGTGCATATCATACGTACGCTAAAAAAATGCATATCAGATGCACGTAAAAGGTCATTTGAGTATAAAGATCATGCAAAATGAACGAGCATGAACTCATGCTATAGATACGCATATAAAAAAAAACACATTATCTGTGTTTTCCTCTGATGCAGAATCCTCATTAAATACTAACAGTACATCATCTCTGCACATGTTTTAATTTCCGCCAGTCTCAGTGATCTCTCCCAAACACTCCCTGTGTTTCCCAGCTACACTCGTCCAACACTTCCTCTCAGTATGTTCAGCTTTCATCGGCGTCCCTGTAGGGAACTCTCACACTCGGCTGTCTGAAGCCAAAGCCCAGACTCGTGCTCAGCACCACACGACTGCAGCGATTCAGCAGAACATCTGCTTTCTGCATGAGCACGAGGGAAAGAGCTCCCACAAGTCCTGCTTATCTTTTATTGTGCTTTAAAGAGCGCTTCTCGAGAGCACCAAACCCACTGCAACTAGAGAACAAAAGGAAATTCACTGAGGCAGGGTTCAGTTTCCTCAGCAGGTCTTCAGGGCTCTTGGGAAAACATGTTGGTCAAATGGGGCGGAAGCAAGAGATATGTTTGCTTGGTGTTTTTTAGGATAAAACTCTTTCAAACGCTTACTCAGCACAGGCTGTCAGACTGATGGAGCGCAGAGGTCAAAGGTCAAGCAACTCTGCTGAGCGACAGGATGCTCCGACTGAGGTCAAGCTGCATGTCAGAGCGCAGACGAGCAAGCGAGGAAAACGACAACAGCGCACAATCAAATAAACACAGTCTATAAAGACACAAGCTAATAAAAGCAGACACACAAAAACAAACAGATTAACTTGAAAGTGTTCTGAGCGCAAGAAGGAACATTCATGCATTTAGCAGGCGCTTTTATCCAGGGAACAAAAGCAATATTTGTAAAATGCAATGCCAGGTTTATTAGACAACTAAATGAAAACCCTGCATTTGTGCTGTGCATTTACAAGAATAATTTGCTCCCAAATGAAAGATATTTTTTTAATTTTCTTGCCTTAATGTCGCTCCAAACCCGTATGACTTTCTTCTGTGGAAACGAAAGATTCATTTGAAAGAATAGCTCATTTCAATATAATAGATGCATTCTGGGATTACCAAACTCCAAAAATACCAAAAAGCATCTTTAATGAGGTCCATTTGACTGCATCGGTTTATATATGCACTATATGTCTCTTCTGAAGTAACATGATATCTAGGAACAGACAAAAATTTAAGTCCATATTCCCTGAATGTCTTGAATATGGCGTTAGATATGGAACATCAGTATAGTTTGATCATCAAGAAGAACAAACAGGGTTTAACATACGTAAGTCACATGTATTTTTAATAACAATAATGCAAAATACTATTTCATGGCCAGTAAGAACTATTTATGAGCATTTTCTGAACTCGTTCACTCACTTCAAACCTATTAGCAGTTTTTGAAGCACTAGGTTTTGAAACGGAGCTGATGTTTCTCTCTATCACCCTGTCGGCTCATTATACCGAACAATGCAAATGGCTCCATTTCAAATCACAAAATCCATCTTTTGCTTCCTCTGGTTCATACGTCCACCATATAAGGACAAAGAACTCAGTAAAAACATGAAGTCACTTTAAAGAACATTAAATATGGAGAAATGTTAATGAAAACGCTATTACGGCCATCTGACATGAGTAATGCCATGCAGAATACCATTCTGTGCGTGTAATTTAATGCTTTTAAAATGAAATCTGTTATCAAAAAGTACAATTATGCACATCTGTAACACATTTACTACTAAATAAAAGAAGAAACATAACTTAAAGACACACACACCACAACAATTAACCCAGTTTTCAACTATTATTTTTTAAAAACAAATCAAATACAAAAGTTGCTGTAAATAGCGCACATTAAGTCTAGGCATAGAATAAAATATAATTACAATAATATCTGGGGCATTTTCCCCCAAGCCCTGATTACTTTCTGACCCTGGATCAAATTTATGTATAGGTTTTATTTTTTTAAAAGCATATTTTAACAACCTGTTCCTCATACAAATGCTTTTAAAGTCACTTTAGTCTTTCTTGAACACTGACAGCATTTGTTCACTGCATGCTTTTTTTTTTTGTATGAGAACAACTAAAAAAACACATGAGGACGAGTAAATACTGAATATCACTTTAATTCTGCACAGCCATTTATATCACAATCTCACAACCCCGTTTGGGGAAAGCCGTTCTGCTGCACAGACTGAAAGACGCTTACAGCCGCGCGTCCGCAGAGACACACGGCCTCGTCTGGAGAAGAGCTTGAACATAACCGGACCTGTAATGTGATGAACAGAGAGGAGAGGAGCGGACAGGCCCTGATTCATGTTGACACGCATCCAAAAAATATCTGTGTCAAATAAAGTGAACTGAGATTGTATCACAACTGAAGAGAAGTGATTTCCAGGTGAAGTCCAGGTGCAATGTGAACTTCCGCACTATATTCCTTTTCGAGACAACAACAAAAAATGTGTGAACAACTGTTTGCAGTTTTTGCTAATTGTATTGCTGATGTAATCTGATGAGACTTTAGGCTTGATGTCAAATGCTGAATGTTCATTGTGAGCCACAATATGAGCTTCTGACCGAATCGTGCAATGATAAAAGAACCATTAGGCACTTGAAGGACGAGGCGGAGATGCATCTGTGGAAGAAACAAGCGCAGAGCCGGTGAGACGAGAGAGAGCGGCACAATGAGGCACGAGTGATAAAAGAGAATGACAGATGAGGGTGGTGTGTGTGTGTAAGACATCCATTACGTAAGACTTAAAGAGACTGAAGGCTGCGACAAACACACCTTCTCAATCTGCATCCTGGGGGTTTATGAGATGTTTTCTGTGTCTAATTAATTTAGAATGTCAAGGATCCGGTTTCCTTCATTAATGACCGCTGTAAGCTGCCAGATAATTGGAGCTCTGGATAAGGGCATCTGCAAAACACTGTTATACGACTCAGCACTTGAAAGTCTTGTTTTTTTTCAGACAACTTCATCTGCACTAATGAAGAGCTGTATTCATGAACTGCATCTCCAAACAGCGGTAGGGTACAAAGGACTGAATTACCACAATCACATCACTTTTCACTGTAATGAAGTGAATAAATAATATTTGGTAACACTTTAAGGTATTCATTTTACAATGTCCCTGTTACAGATTTTACCTGTAGTTACTATAATACAGTATAATCATAATAACAGTCAAGAATGCATTGATAGATGCAGCTAACCCTAATTATATAGTAAGTAATTACTATTAGTACTTAATTGTATAATTACACTGTAACAAGGACATCTTAAAATAAAGTGTAACTCACTTTACAATAAGGTTCATTCATGTATTAACTAACATGAACTAACAATGAACAATACATTTGTTACAGTATTTATTAATCTTTGTTAATGCTAGTTAATCAAAATCTAGCTTTTCATTGTTTCTTCATGTTAACCAATCCAACATTTGATTTTAATAATGTATTAGTAAATGTTGAAATTTCCATTAACTAAGATTAATAAATTCTGTAGAAATGCAGTTCACTCTTAGTTCTTAGTTCTCTTAGTTAACTAAAGTTGATAACTAAACTAATGAAACATTTTGGTGAAATGTTACCCATCATGTTTTCGTTCCATCCATCCGTCCATCCATATACAGTATACACACATTCTGTATGTACAGGTGAAACTCGAAAAATTAGAATATTGTGAGAAGGTTTTCATAAGCTGTAAGCCATAATCATCAAAATTATAACAAATAAAGGCTTGAAATATCTCACTTTGCATGTAATGAGTCTATATAATATATCAGTTTCACCAGTTTCACCAAGTTGAATTACTGAAATAAATGAACTTTTGCACGATATTCTAATTTTTCGAGGTTCACCTGTATACGCACACACACACACTATATATATATATATATATATATATATATATATATATATATATATATATATATATATATATATATAAACTGAATGAAAATATCCAATGTTGCTATATTTTTGGTATGGTGTTGGGTTGCCGCTCTTTCACACGCATTTGGGATTCAGTTTGCTTAGTCTATTTGATTAAGTTGCATGTGTGTGTGTGTGTGTGTGTGTGAGAGAGAGAGTATTTCCAACAGAGCCGGATCTTATCTTCCCTTCTAATGTTCCCGTGGATCAGCCTCTGTGTTTCTCCTGAAACGCTTTCCAGGACTCCATATTCATCACCCGTTCAGCTTTATCGCTCCATGATAATGTGAGAAGGTGTTGTGCAGCCCTTGTTCTCCCGTCTGGCACATAGAGAGGTCATGTCTCTGATAATAACACGTCTACAGCGCTCATGAGATGCTTTTCAAAGAGGTTGTCTCCTTTACCACCCCTCTGTCTCTATCTCACACGCCCCCTTGTTACCATGGGAACAGTCCAAAAATCACTTCCTCTCGTCTTGAGAATAGCAGGCTTTTGTTTTGCTAAAATACGTTAAAGATTACATGTCTAAATGAGATTGTATGCAACATTAGTATGCAGAAAGATACAACCCAACAAATTGTAGGGTGGTGGTGATGGGTGGTGATGGCGCAGTGGATAAGACACATGCCTTTGGTGTGATCGACCCGGGTTCGAATTCACTGTGACACACCAATGTGTCCCTGAGCAAGACACTTAACCCCTAGTTGCTCCAGAGGCGTGCAACCTCTGACATATATAGCAATTGTAAGTCGCTTTGGATAAAAGCGTCAGCTAAATGAATAAATGTAAATGTAAATTAAAACACCAACACACTTGGAATGTTTCTTCAAGCGTCTTGGAGACGTTGCTGCAGTTCTTCTGCGTTTAGTCTCAGTTTTTTCTGTTTCTTCATGTAATGACAGACAGACTCAATGATAGTGAGATCAGATACCGGCTGTTGTCAGACTCCTTGAGCATACAAAAATCTCACTGGATTATTACAATTAATAGCAAAATGAATGTTTGGAAATGTAAACTGATATTTCCTATACTGACACACTACAGCAAAATATATAAACAACTGGCTTAACATTTTTTGTTTTGTTTGGTGAAATACTAACGTGCCTAAGCATTTTGCAAAGTACTATATATATAAAAACTAAGGTAAGAATCAGCACTGTTGAATTATTGCATTAGAATGTTTGGTGTGACATTTTAGCCCTACTAACCAACATCATAGTTAGTGCAACACCGTAACGCCATAAACACCCTACAGTTCAATACTCCCTACAACCTCAGAAACTGCAGGAGCGATGCCGTTCCACTGGGCACACAAATTATACTTTTGCATTTGACTAGGCAGATGAATAATGTAGTTTGTTCTGTTCTTTAAAGAGGATAAGATCCAATTTTAACTTCATTTCCAGTTCAGGTTATTCACATAAATTAAATTTACTTATCCACCTTAATTAAGGGCTTTGAATAAAATGAAGAATAAATTGAATTCATCTTCTTATCTAGATGAACTAAGAAAGAGGTGGTCATTCAGACATTTGTGACTATTTAATTCACCTTATCATGTCGTCTGTCAACTATACATTAGTATGACCTTTAAATATCATATTCTATCGAGTCTCTCTAACTCAACACAGGACTTGTGTTACGCTAGTGTTTCCTACAGAATGCAAATGCAAAACATACGTTGACCTGCTTCAGTGTGCGTCAACTGTCATATTACCATCATGCATTCATAGACTAAAAGACAACGCAACATTAAATGGTCATGGTACGTGCTTGATTGCTGCTTATGAAATGCTGTGACCCCTTAAATGAACGTGCTTGACCACCTCCTACAACTTCTTGTGCTTAAATCAGAGAGGATGAAAAACAAATATGAACTTTCGATTTTGATAATTTCATTTGACAAATGTTTTTTCTACTTCATCCAGTTTCAACAACTGGAATTAATCAGCTTCACTGGAGCAGGGCGCTCACACGAGATCTCTCGCTTTCTCTTCCTTATACAGTATTACACATGCTGGATTTCATTCCCACACAACACTGCCTGACCACTTCCAACCCCAGCCAAAAGTCACAATAAAACTGAAGTTGAAGTTCTGGTTACCTGAAGACAGACAGACAGAAACACACACACACACACACACACACACACTCATTGTATTTTCATGTTTTATGGGGACTTTCCATATAGACATAATGATTTTTATACTGTACAAACTGTATATTTTATCTCCTAACCCTAGCCCTACCCATCACAGAAAACTTTCAGCATTTTTAGATTTTCAAAAAACATCACTTGATATGATTTATAAGCCGTTTTTCCTTTCTGGAACAAAAAAAATGTCCCGACAACGTCCCAACCAATGTCCCGACGCATTATTTTGATCAAAAGTGACAGTGAATACATTTTTTGAATGTTACAAAAAAAATCTATTTCAAATAAATGCTGTTCTTTTAAACTTTCTATTCATGAAAAAAAAGTAAAGTAAAAAAAAAAAATGGATCACTGTTTCCACAAAAATATGAAGCAGCACAACTGTTTTCAACATTGCTAACAATCAGAAATGTTTCATGAGCAGCAAATCATCATATTAGGATGATTTCTGAAGGATCATGTGACACTGAAGACTGGAGTAATGATGCTGAAAATCCAGCTTTGATCACAGGAATAAATGAAAATATATTCAAACAGGAAACAAAATATTTCAAAATATTACAGTAAGTCAAAGTGGCAAAGATCGGAACTGAAAAAGCAATTTTAGTGTACTGTCTGATAAGGAAAACAAGATCTTCGCCACATTTAGCAGCACAGTGAATGTAGTCTCTGAGAAGTCTATAACTTCAAGGTCACTAATACTGTATAATTCACCCCCTGCAAATTTAACTCCGGCGCAGCCCTCAGAATGTTTCTTTTTCCTCTTCATGCTCTGGTTCATATTCACACACACTCTGTGTTACCAGAAAAGGGTTCTCAATCACTCTCCCCGTGAACATCAATGTCAACCTGAATAAAATCAGAGGTGAGTTACAGCACCTCGTCAGTTTACGTCGTTTACCCTTCAGAAACCCGACTGGCTTTCTGCGTGATATGCTGCACATCACGGGTGTCCACGTTTGCCATTCCCTCTGCGGTGGATTCAGTAATTTGACACTGTTGTGGAGATTTGTCGCTCCCAGCATGAATCTGTCAGAGCGAATGTGCATTTGCATTCAAAAACAGAGCTGGCGAGGGTTCGTTTGACACAAGCTTCATTACGCCGACCTGACTGACCGCTTCACGCTGCTCTTTCACTTCAGAAACACACACTTACAGTGTCAGCTCAAGCAGGACACATGGATTCTTACAAGGCGATATGCTACACTGCCTTATGTAATACTCAAATACTTGATACAAATATACACTGAACTAATAGCTTCAATATTCAATATTCAATATTTTATTCTGAGCAGCACACTAATGCAAGAATTGACAAGCCAGTTATATAGATGTTATATAAGAGAGTCTGGCCACATAGTATATCTTATTAAATTGCAAAAAGTTTCTGTATTTAATTTATCCTCATACAAATTTATTACATGCATGTTTTCAACCTTTGTTAATAGTCAAAACTATGCTAAAACCCCCACAATTCCTACAATAGACTACTGTGATTTAGTAAGTCAGAATGGCTGTAAATTAAAAAGGGCAAAAATATTCAGATTCTGTTTGAAAGTGCTCCCATATTAATTCTATAGTGTTAAATCTACAGACAAAAGGAGCCACTTATAAAATGGTTTTAGATTAGTATGAAACAAAAGTGGGTGTACAAAAGAAATAATAGCATTTCTTTAAAGTGTCTGGAAAGAAGTGGTAAACAATTTTAGAAGAAAAAAGTGTAAAACATGTAAAAATAAATGATAAAGTAAAATTTAAATAAGATATTATATACAATAAATACAATTTAAATAAATCAATAGAGCATTAGAACAAATAAATCGAACAGTACTATAGGGATTAGGGACAAAACATAGCAATGTAATAGAAAAAAAATCTAATAATATTTACAATATTATTATTTTCCCCAGAGTTTAAATTTGTCTTTATAAATATATAGCTGCCTTTTAAATTATATGATGGGAGTCCTTTGATCATATTTAGGGTTTCGTGGCATCTATAAGATTGAAAACCCCTGCTGCTATAGTATACTGTATATCAAAGTGGTATTACCTTCTGTTACCATCATTGTACCATGGTACCTTGTCTTTGGAGCGCAACTGGAAGAAAACTAAACTAGAGGTATTTCGGATTTCGTGGAAAGAGAGCTCGATTGCTTACAGAGAGGCTTTAAAAGCTGCTAGATCTGCTTATTTTTCAAACCTATTAGAAGAAAATAAACATAATCCAAGGTATTTATTTGAAACAGTGGCTAAACTAACGAAAAAGAAAGCTTCAAGCTCAGAAGTGTCCAAGCAACACAGCAGTGATGACTTTATGAACTTCTTCACTTATAAGATTGATAATATCAGGGACAAAATTATAACTATGCAACCGTCTACCACAGTATCGCATCAGGCAGTGCATTGTAGTCTCCCTGAGGAAAAATTTGATTCCTTTGTTGCTATAGGAGAGGAAGAATTCTGCAAACTCGTTAATTCATCTAAATCGACAACTTGTATGTTAGATCCTATACCGACTAAGCTACTGAAAGAGATGTTTCCAGAGGTCATATATCCTCTTCTTAATATCATTAATTCATATTAGTGTTACTTGATCTTAGTGCTGCATTTGACACCATTGACCACAACATTCTTTTAAATAGACTAGAAAACTATGTTGGCATTAGTGGAATTGCATTAGCATGGTTTAAATCATACTTAACTGACCGTTATCAGTTTGTAGCAGTAAATGAAGAGATGTCTTATCGATCACAAGTTCAGTATGGCGTACCACAAGGCTCAGTACTAGGACCGCTGCTGTTCACTCTGTACATGCTACCATTAGGAGATATCATTAGGAAACATGGAATTGGCTTTCACTGTTATGCCGATGATACTCAGCTGTATATTTCTTCAAAACCCAACGAAACTTACCAATTCACAAAATTAACGGAATGCATAGCTGATATAAAAAATTGGATGACTAGTAATTTCCTACTACTAAATTCTGAAAAGACAGAGATTCTAATTATTGGACAAAAAACTTCCACACGTAATAACCCAGAATACTGTCTAACACTTGATGGCTGCTCTGTCAAGTCTTCTTCGTCGGTTAGGAACCTGGGTGTGCTCTTTGATACCAACCTTTCTTTTGAAAGCCACGTGTCTAGTATCTGTAAAACTGCATTTTTCCATCTTAAAAATATATTCAAAATACGCCATATGCTCTCATTGGGAAATGCGGAACAATTAGTCCATGCGTTCATGACTTCAAGGCTAGATTATTGTAATGCTCTACTGGGTGGTTGCCCTGCACACTTAATAAATAAACTACAGCTAGTTCAAAACGCCGCAGCTCGAGTTCTTACCAGAACCAGGAAATATGACCATATTAGCCTGGTTCTGTCAACACTGTATTGGCTCCCTATTAAACATCGTATACATTTTAAAATATTGTTGATTACCTACAAAGCACTAAATGGTTTAGCTCCGCAGTACTTGAGCGAGCTCTTAACGTATTATAGTCCTTCACGTCTATTGTGATCTCAAAATTCCGGCCAGTTGATAATACCTAGAATATCTAAATCGACTGCTGGCGGTAGATCCTTTTCCTATTTAGCACCAAAACTTTGGAACAGTCTTCCTACCATTGTCCGGGAAGCAGACACACTCTGTCAGTTCAAAGCTAGACTAAAAACACATCTCTTTGACCTAGCATACACATAACGCACTATAGACTTCTATAAATTCAATGTTAGGCTGCATAGATTAGGTCAGCCGGAACTGGGAACACTTCCCTTAAATCTTGATGTACTCGCTACATCATGAGAAGAATGGCATCTACGCTAATATTAGTGTCTTTGTTTATCCCGAGGTTTTCCCGCAGCCTGCCGGATCCAGGCCGTTTCCAGATCTGACGAAGGAGATCCGGCTGGACCCGATGACAATGCAGTGCTGAAGTATCCACTATCCTCTCCCTATGGAGGATCCCTTTCCCACTCTACAGATAAAGCGTTGTGAATTTCGGCTCGCGTACCCCGAAGTGATAAAATAAAACAAAATTCTGTATTCTGTACTTTTCTGGCAAGAAAAGTAGTTTGTTTAGGCTGGGTTGTATGAATTACAAACCTGCGCACATATTTTAAAAGCACATAACTATAGAATCAATTCTGAATGAGCATGTGAACGCCGTCAGCGTTAATCACAGGTTCGCGTTTAAAAGTCTGATCATTTCGACGGAGGTGAATCAATCAAAGTTAACTTTAGCTGGAAGTAACATTATTCAAGAACCGCTATAAAGCCAAAACAATCTGTTACCTTAAATTATATGTTTATCTCTGTAAAGCTGCTTTGAAACAATCCATTGTTAAAAGCGCTATATAAATGAAGATGACTTGACTTGACTTGACTTTGGTAAAGAGAGAAAATAATGAAAGACTTACTCATTTTTCTGTAAAGCAAGTAGCAGTTGCTCCCCGTCCACTTCAATCAGCACCTTCAGTGATCCAGGGTGACCCTAAAATCAGACAAAGACACACAGATATATATATATATATATGTACTAAAACCGGAAGCGTTTTACGTGTACAGACAACAATGTTGTCAAAACGATCCCCGTTCACATGGATCCACGAAAACGACTAAAAATGCTGTATTCTGCCGCCAGGCCAGTAGATGGCGATGTCACTTTGTAAAGCAAAACTACACGCCTATAGACTGAACACGTAATACACATGCACAGCACTTCAACGTTTTCACACTACTTCATGAAGCTTCGAAACATTTAAGAATCTTTTGTTCCGAATTAATGGTTCGACGCGTGTATCAAACTGACAGAGTCAGTGATTTCAGTAAACGAGGCTTCACTGCGTCATAACTGTTTCCAAACTCTTCGAAATTTCAATGGTTCACCGCTGAGGGCGATGATCTCTGTCAACCCATGAATCATAAGGAATCACTGAGAACCAATGAACAAGTGTCTGTGGGTTTTACCTGATCTCTGATCAGTTTTATACATTTGTAGACGTTTTAATTAGACATTAGTATAATTAAAGGTACAATATGTAAGAATTTTGTAATAAAATATCCAAAAATCACTTGCACAGTGTGATATATTTCCTGCAGTTGTGTACTTACAATATCCCAAAAGTCTCCAAAGATTTTTTTATTTCAGAGAAATTCCAATTTTAAATAAGTGGCCGTCCCGGAAAAAAATGTCGCCTGTCAATGACGCAATATCCGCGCTATCCTCGGTTTCCGTTCATACTGCCATAGCCATGACCTAACCATGGCGACAGACGTGGACAACTGCGTAGTGCGTAACGTTTAGCGGCACGCAGTTCTTGTTTCTTTCAAACATAGACCACGGCAAGCAGACTTTGGGACAAACAAGGAGAACTAAAATGAGGATCAATATCAGCGTGGCGGTTTTGAGATGCCGAGAGCTCCACGTCCGCGACTAACTTGGACTTGACAGAGCTTCACGAGTCACGACTTGACAGCTTTATTAGACAGGTGAGCAAATGTATATAAAACAAATCAATGTTATATAACGCTCAACATGATGAAATGTTTGAATATGGCCAGTATGTTATTCTAATGTTGATCTAGCTCACTGCTATGCAAACGAACTAACACGTAATATAACATTATAACTTTCAACACACATTTAAATGCCGTTTAGTGTGATAGTTTAACGTTAGACCACGTGAAGCAGCGCTGCGTTACCTCAGAAGTTTAATTCGTCTAATAAACTGACCTGTGTGAGTAATCCAGCACTTGCAGGTAGTTCGGTAGAATTAAATGTCCTTATTCCTTTATATCCGCGGGACTCGCGTGTGATATCTGTCTCTTTAGCAATCGCGACCTGTTTCATACCACTGTAGTTTTAAAAAACATGTTTGCACTCATCCATAAACATTATTAGATCCATTAGCTTGACAGCAAGTCCCATCATTCAGCTCATCACTGCGTCATAAATATACGCCTTTGTTATTGTTGGAAACTGCGCCCTCTTGTGGCGAAAAAAACCTACATATTGTGCCTTTAAAATGAATAATGGCAGTTAGTCTCTTATTGGCCTGTTAGCTGAGCCATTCATAGAACAAACAAAACAAACCCTGACAATTGATAAAATAACATATAGACACTTGATACTCTTATTAGATGATTAGATAATTGCATTTGAAAGATTTTACTTCCAATTTTTTTTTCTTCAAATGGTGTTATGCGTGTTTTGCATGGTCAAATGGTGTTTTCATTATGCATGTTTGGCCCAGTTTTTGTTGCATTTACACTGTTCTGACCACTAGGTGTCACCGTGGAAACAAGTGTCGGATTGTTTCGAAGCCTCGACACAATACGGCACATTTGCTTCAAAAACAAGAACGCCTTCAAAAGTTTGCATTTTTAGGCCCCCTAACGCAGTTGTCGTGTAAATGAATGGTTAAAAACGCATAAAAAGTTTCCCTGTTTTGAGGTTAGATTAAAAAAATTAGACTAATCCGTCTCATTAAACACCTGTTGCATTAGCATTTCATCTGCATCTACCCGTATAACGCTGGTTTTCATAATTGGTTGATTGCCACTTGAAAATATGGCAGCTGATTGGTTGATTAAATAATTACTCACACCTGTGACACTTCTGGACACCATGTTGTGATGGTGAACCCTTATCAGCACACTTCAAACTGTCAAAGAGTCTGATCGCTTGCTTTTTAACATTTACTTGGTTTTGATTTACTGATAATAATTTGAAATGTTATGTGAGGGTTTATGGATTCAGTTGCATGACTTAATGAGTAAATAGTGTGAGTAAAAGAGCTGGTTTATTCACACAGTTGTATCAACTGAAGTCAATGACCATGTTAAAAGCGGTCAGTACAAAAACGCATATTCCCGATAGACTGAATAATACATATTTTATTCTCATTAAATATTTAGAAAGTGAAATGGGTTGCAATAGCCGTTTCATGTTTTGTTAGTGGTTATATTCGTGGAAGATGAAATCCAACTGCTGCGTAACAGACAATGCAAGGCTTCAGACCAATAGACAGCGGAAGAAAGTATTTCCAGCTTTGAGTGGGCTTTAATGCAGGATAAAATGAATCCGCCATTGTGTCGTAGGTCTATAGCTGTCAGGATTAGTTTTATGTTTCAATTCTCTCTGACATTAATTCTCTTCACGCTCTGTAAGTCTGAAAGTTCGGCAGATTTACTCCGAGGCTCTGAGGGAAATGGATTTAAAGCAGCCAGGCGTTGACAAAATATAGCAGAAATAAGCATGAATCATCTGTCTAACATGAAGAGCTCCATGCGTCATTGCATATGTATGTTAATGCGCGGTTACAGCCATGACAAATTTACACAAGGTAAATCAGATCGTGAGGGAACGTTTGCTAAGTGTTTAGCACAAACTTGACCTAGTATATGGGCTGACCTTCATCCAAGTGATGAAAAACAGAGAAACACAAGTAAAATACGAGATTCCAAACTCTTCCCCATGGTAAAATCGTTGTAATCTACGTCATCTTGTGCCTATTGCTTTATTGAACACATGGCCGTACCATTCACTGTCTTGGTTTCAACAATTATTAAACCACATGGAATAAGTTGGGAGTTTGTGGGATATAAGAGTGCATGTTCTTGCATGTATAAATCTCTGACGAGAAGACATTCGGGGGTTGAAGCTCTTATGGATTTCCCTTGGTTACAAAACCACCACTAACAACTTTGACCTCCATAAATCCATAGTTAAGCAAACAAATGAAGCAAATTTAACACCATTGCAAGGGTTCCTCAGAGAGGTTTCAGAGTTAAATCACTGCAAGAGTCCAAAACCTCAAAGCAAGAAGTACGAAAAAACTCGACAAAGCTTTCAGACGTGACTGACACTGGCTTATATAAGTATTCATTCTCCCCCTACTGGTGGTCTACATAAAGAGTCAGTAAACAAATCAGTTGACAAGTCAAAATCTCCATCACCAAATAATAGATCTACTGCAAAGGAACAAGAGAGACTCGCATTGCTCAATAATCACTGGTCTCCAACAATAACATTACCTCCCGTCTCAATTTTATCGAAGACCACCTGGAGGATCTAAACAGCCATTGGAGGACTGGAGCAAAAAAGGGACGAAACGTGTCAGTATATATAAAGAAATGTCCCACAAAAACAAAACTCAGCATTCCAGCTGAAAAGCCTCATCCCTGAAAAGCCTCGATGTGTGGTGTTGGGAGTATTCAGGGATGTTCTTGCGCTGCTCCAGGAAACTGTACAGGAGAATGTCATTGTGTCAGTCAGTGAGCCGATGCCAACTGGGTCATGAAGAAGAACAATGATCTGGAAAACACATGCAAAGTTGAAGCCTTGGCGCAGCGGATATAGCGCATGTGCTTGATTGTGATGATGGGGGTCCAGACTGTGCCATGTCCCGACACATTTCTACATTTCAAATACTATCTTTCCTTGTAGTAACTGCCTCCCTTGACTTTCCTATTAAAGCCAAAACACCATAAATAAAAGGAAAAATGCATGCAAATCTACAAGGGCTGTAAAGGAGAACTTGTGCATTTTTACAATGGCCAAGTTAAATGGAATAATTCAGGTAAATTCACCAGTACTGCCATCAATTATTCACCCTCATGTTGCTTATGCTGTTATTTTCCATGTGGAACACAAGTTTAGTTTCAAGTTTTCAAGTTTACTTTATTTATATAGCACATTTAAAACAGTCGCAGACTGACCAAAGTGCTTCACAACAAAAAAACAGAATAAAAGAACATTAAATGAGCGCAATCCACAATAAGGCAGACATCCCAAGTCTCCCGGAAGTTCCGGGAGTCTCCCGCATATTGCTAGCGTCTCCTTGATGCCCGCAAATTAGTTCAAATCTCCCGGAATCTAGAGCGAGATAGAACATACTGCGTGCAGAGCGTTGAAAAACTCATATTTAACGGCTCTGACTGCGCGCATAACATACATAGCGCACGGCGCGTGCAAGGCAGAGAGGGAGAGCGAGAGACCGTCAACAAAAGCTATTTGTGTGCCTGGTTTATGTCTGATTGTGTTCAAGTTATAATAAATTTCTGCACATGGATCCGACCGCCGCTGTCCGTACGTTACAGAGATAAATGCGATTTTGTGGGGTTTTTTAATGACACTTTTTGTCCTTTTTTGACCCTGACAGAAGTGGTTACTATGAATTGTGATTTTATGGAAAAAATGTGTAAAGATTTATTCTTTTGTGTTCCACAGGAGAAGTCATATGGGTTTGTAAAAACATGAGGGTGATAAAGTCATAACTGTCATAATAATATGTTTTTTGTATGTTGTATGTTTGGTTATGTTAGGTTCTGGTATCTTTGTGGGGACTCTTCATATGTGTAAGGAACAGTTACACACACACACACACACACACAGAGAGAGAGAGATCCCTAGGTGGTCTGATTTACTCTTAATGATTGTTGCTCACGGCAGTACACATGTAAAACATTGGCTATAAAACCTTTTTACAAACTCCAGTAAGAAAACAACACACTCCAAGTAAATAAATGAACAAACAAATGGGCTTCAAAACAGTCCTGCATGTCTTCATTCCATAAATTGGTTGAGAAATGTTTTTCATTAAGGACAAAAGCAGCAATTCCCCTCCAGGGCTCATGTTCCCTCACAGGCAGGTCTGTTTGCTGCTTCCCAAAACATATCAAACTGTTCAAACTCACTCCTTGTTCAAAAAAGAACAGGCATGTAATCATAGTTTGTACTAAACACGTTTATCTTTAAAGTCTAACTTAAAAGGTCAACATACACTGCCCGACCGCTGTTTGGATTTAAAATGGCAAATGCTTAGGAGTCTATGACTGGATCATTACTGCAGTGATTTATTATGTTTCTATCATGTTATATGTTTTCCAACAGTTCAGTTCCAACAGCATGAAGAATCATATTCACACATGAATTTGCACTTATGAGTCCAGACCTTAAATTCATTGAAAGTCTTTGGGATGTGCTGGAGGAGACTTTACAGAGTGCTGGACTCTTGCACAGTCAATACAAGATCTTGACCAAATATTGATGCACCTCTTGATGGAAATAACATCACAACATTTATTTCCACCAAGAGGTGCATACATTTTTGGTCAAGACCTTGTATTGACAATGTACTGTGTATAATGGCATTTGCAACCCTAAATAGCACCTATTATGCCTATATGCCATATTTAAAACAGTCTTCATTTAGTTTTTTCATGCTTGAAACATTATTTTCCCCATATTTTTCATTGTTGCGGCTCCTCTCTGTCAGTAACGCTCTGTTTAGTTCCTGTCTCTATGAAGCCCCTCCTTCTGAACATCACACTGTGCTCTGATTGGTCGGCTGGATCAGTGCGTTGTGATTGGCCAAGCTCTTTGAGCATGTTTGGAAAATGTCCCGCCCCTTACCATAACCGTGAGTATCAACACACTACTAACTAACTCAACCAGGCCCCGCCCCTTTATTCTGCGTATTAATTATTTAAATGAGGAATATTGTGACGTGTTCATTCCCGGAAAAAAACCCTCAAGGCAACAATGGAGTTCAGAAACAGTGACACTGATATTGAGAAAAACTCCCATTGGATTGACTTTGTTCTTTGGAACTTTGCAGACCATTTTTAACGTCCCACATTAAAGAAAGCTGAACATGTAAAAAAAAAAAAAAAAAAAAAAAGATATTGAAATGGGCTTGATTTTACCAGTGACTTACCATTGAGTTGATGAGACTAACCGGTCTCTGCTGTCCTCCAATGAGCAGGTGTGGTTCAATCACATCATAATGCTCCAGCGTGTTTAGTGTATCGGGTTGAGTCGGATAGGCGGCTGAAAGAAGAAAAACAAGTACATGACATCTCCACCTTAAAGTAAACAACAACTCTTCGGCCTAGACTTTCCATTGACTGGCGACATTATTGATTCAGACTAACCCTGCTGAGCATTGGTTATTTAAAATCACTCTAAGCTTTCTTTCTTTAATCCATGCTTTATAAAAATCTCATTGGCATTTGTATTTGCAGCCTGCAGAGACAAAATGAACAACATTGTTAATCGATGCTTCCAGACATCAAGCTTGTCCTGACAACAATCTCCCTGGAAACTGCAACTATCTATTTCAGGCCTGATTCGATTCAGATCAGACCTCTATAATGACCTAATGAAGCTTGCTCTTGTGGCCTCGTCCATCAGACGTCATAAAAGTGACATCACATGTACATGAGTCATAACTAGGGTGGCCATACGTCCAGATTCTGGCCGGACAGTCCGGATTTTAAGCCCCCTGTCCGGTGTCCGGCGCAGCCTCATGCCGGACACTCATTTGTCCTCTTTTTTGGAGTTGCGCTGAATCGGCCTAAAAAAAACCCGCTCTAGAATCTTTATTGGGACGCAGCAGCATAGCGTCTAATGCTGTAAAATCTCTGGTCAAACAAATGATTGGCTGAAAGCGGTGTCAAATAAATATCTGATATGTCATTGGTTAAAAACATAAACAAGTCTTCGCGTGCTGGCTTCGTCATATCATAACGTTAACACGCCGAAACGGCAGACCTCATTTAATCCAGAGTGGACAAAAAAGCACGAATTTATATGAAGTGGTGTTGTCGCCTGAGCTGCTGTAGAGGGGGAACTTCTTTGTGTATTTATTTATTTTTCACATTCATTATTTGTTTATGTATTCTTTTATTTCCAGAAGTCCAGAAATGTTATGTTTTCAGGCACTGTGCACTTTGCAAGACAGGTTCATGTCAGTGGTCAGTTTTTGAAACTGACATCACGATGTCTTGAATAAATACAAATACTGTAAACAAACACTTTTTTGCCTCTTCTGTTACACACAGGTCTACGTCAAGATATATCGTAGATCAAATTGTCTGGCAATGAATAGAGTAGGCCATTTCAGAATTACTGTATCATGATACCATCGATATGATGGACAAATTTGTATTGTAGTTGCGAGTACACCAGAGTCCTTTGCAATTATTCTTACCTCACTAAATGCCCCAAAGTCTCCTCCTTTTTGGTGTTATGGAAATGGCCACCCTAGTCATAACACACTGTGCAGTTCTGCCACAAGAGACGACAAGCAGGCTGTAAATATCGTTTAAAATAATTGAAATGCTATATTTCAATAAAACTGTAAAATATCTACTTGTAAACTGTATCATATTTCCCACTCAAATGAAACTGCACAGCTGATCTCTACTTTCTCTCGCACAACAGAGGTCTGTGACGACTGATTTCATTTCACACAAGGTCGCTGCTTACATTCAATCTTTTCCTGGCCAGTGTTTTTTTTATATAGTTTTTATTACTGCAATCCTGCATTTTATTTATACATTTTTTCATTCAGCAGAAATCAAATAAAAAGTAAATCAAGTATAAACAAAGTCATTTATTCTTTAAAAAAAGAATAATTGTGTCAATCACATACAGTAAACGATATTGTACGCAGTTTTACTTTTTATTTTTGAGCCATAACAATACATTTCTTGTGTGTGTGTATATATATATATATACACACACACACACACACACACATACATAAAAAAATATAAATAAAAATATTATTTTAATAATATAAATAATATTTGTTACATTTCTTGTAACATATATATTGTATATATAGTGCGTATATATATATAAAAAATAATATTTATATATATATAAAGATATATATATATACACACACACACTTATTATTTTATTTCTAATTTTCATGGTTAGTTTTCAGCTCAGCTCACTACAGTAGTTCTGGAACAGATCCTCAGTGTTTCTGTAGCCTACAAGCATAAGCAAATTGTTTCTTCAGACAATACAGTTTACCACAGACACTTCAACAATATAAACACATTTACACTCACTGAACTCGCTGACAACAAAAACAACACACAAACACGCGCGCACACACACACACATCAACCATTTATCAAGAATGAAACCAGCAGTACATTTTGTTAATCATGCACGGAAACACTTCATTATGCAGTGACAGCTGAGCTGTTAAGAGTGTAGTTTACATTACAAACCCACAGAACGAGCCTCAGACGTGCAGGAAGCCAGGCTAGTCAAAACAAAAGAGTTCACTAGCATCTATGCTACCGCCGCCGCCGCACATTATTTGTCTTCATTAAAATCTTTATAAACTACTGAAACATCCTCTTTGTAATGCATACAGATCTTCTTGGTTTATAATGCACGCAAGTGAGAAATTAAAAGATTAAAGTTGCAATCAACTATTGCAAACAAAGAACTTTGTTAATTTGCATTTTAAATTAAGGCATCATAGGCACGCATCCAACAAGATAGCTGTTCCAAAACTAAACCATTGCCAGATTTCAAGGCCGACTTTACGCAGCAAAGTAGTTCACTATATATAGGTTTTGGATGCATTTCACATTTTTACCCCATCTGACCCACAATCAGACCGCAAAGTCCCTCTGTTCTGGACTCATGGACAGACAGTGCTGTCTCGCTCGCAGAATGAAGTGTGCGTGAGTTACAGCGAGCCGGTCTGTAGATTAGTCATCTCAGCTCTGCTTTATGTCTGATACTAGGGTTTCCCACACGCAGAACACACTGTGAAAAGGAACAGACACTGTGGACAGATAACATTGTGAAATGTCTTGGTCAGCACATTTACAGACTCTCTGAAATACTCAAACAAACAGAGCCAGGATGGCCACCATCCTTCATTGTATACTATATATTTGGGGGAAAATGACATACTCAGCAAAAAAATAAATAAACATCCTCTCACTTTCTCTAGAGCGGGATCAATAGTAGCTTGAAGTGCTACAGTGCATCTCATCTTCATGGACTGAGACAGCTTTGGCCGTTTTTGCTGTGAGATGTTACTCCACTCTTCCTCGGACACATCTGGGGGGACACATGGTTACACGTGGATCGGCTCTGCAAGGACTGAGATCCGCAGGAGTCTTACATCACAGACATTGCAGTTTATTCCTCTGTTCACATCTGCAGTCCTCATCTCCTCCTGCAGCAGGACTATGGCACGCTCATGCCGGTGATCAGGGTTGCAGGGCATCTTTCTCCTGCTGGAGACTCAGTAAAGGTCTCTTTAATGTCCTGTTATTGTAACTGTGTCCTTAAACTTGTCTACCGCCTGTAAACTGTTAGTGTCTTGAAGAATGCTCCACAGGTGAATGTGCAATATTTTTTTATGGTTTATTGAACGAGAAAAAAAAACTTTGTTTAAACCCTTTCCAATAAAGATATGTAAAGCTTATTTGGATTTTACGGAAGTATATTTAAAATACAGTATCCTGAAAAGTTTATTATCTAATATATGACTATATATATGACTAACTGGCTCAAATGTTTGATTCAACAGTTTGGGGTTGGTAAGATTTTTGAAGTATAATGTTTTTGAAAGAAGTCTCTTATCTTCACCAAGGCTGGATTTGTTTCATCAAAAATACAATAAAAGAGTAATATTGTGAAAAAATATTACAATTTAAAATAACTGTTTTCTATGTGGATATATTTTAAAATGTCATTTATTCCTGTGATGCAAAGCTGAATTTTCAGCATCATTACTCCAGATTTGTCACATGATCCTTTGAGAAATCATTCTAATATGCTAATTTGCTGCTCAAGAAACATTTAATATTATTATTTATCAATGATGAAAACAGATGTGTGCTGCTTCATATTTTTTTTTTGTGGAATTTTTTTCAAGATTCTTTGATGAATAGAAAGTTGAAAAGAACATCATTTATTTTAAATAAAAATATTATAAATGTCTTTAAATGTTATTTTTTATCATGTGTCCTTACTGAATAGAGATATTATTATTTTTAAAGTAGAAAATATGTTAAAATATTGTTTTATAAAATTAAGCATGATATAAATAAAAAACACGTATGTGCATATATACACACAAATATAAATATATATTTTTTCTTACATTTATTATATGTAAACAGGAGAGTCACTCGTCTCTCCCACGTTTGCATTATGAATTGAAGTCAATGGGACACAGAGTTTAGTGTGACTGCAGCTTTAACCGCTGCACCAAACCATCCAACTACACGGCTTAGCCTGTATTTCTTATGGCTGATGTTTAGCCATAATTTCCATGGCAATAAAACTGATCCTAAATAATTAAGCCCAGAGCTTGACAGATCTGAATCCAACACCAACTGCTTCTGAAAGCAGTCCTCTGAAGCCTAAGCCTAATGCTGCAGGTTTAGAGGTTAGTTTGGGTGACAGAGTGGCCGGGTCTACGCTGACGTCACTGTTTTACGAGTACGACCGACACACACATGGAATCGTCATCACGTTTGTAGCCGTTTCATTTCGGTGGTCCTTTGAAAAAGTCGTACACCTCTACGAGTAACTGGCTTCTTTCACATTAGCACAGTTGTGGGTGAATGGACACTATTGTTAGCGCGACACAGCAGGGCTTTTAATGTTCACTTGTAAACGAGGTAATGGAGGAGAGAACTCGAGCTGCACGTCTCACTCGCGTGAACCCAACAACAAGCCATATTTGTTCATTTCAGAAACTCGTGCTTGTGTGGTGGACCCGTTTAAGAGAGTCAGTAAATTATAAAGTTATAGAGATGTGGTGAGGGAACGTGGCTCCAGCACTTATTTACATGCTCAATAAAGCAGAGCGAGAAACTTTAGCTATTACACTCTTCATCCATGCTGTTATTTATATATCTTCAGTAGAGTCAATAAAGCGAGTGTGTGGTTGGGAGCGTCTATGTTATATGTGTTTGTTCTTTAAAGGCAGATCTTTTGTACTGGATTTATGAGAGCAAATCACTGACTACTAAAGGTAAAAAGCCTTGAAGCGGTGGCTCAGAAATCGAATGCCGTTTCCAGATGCAAATCGAAACAAATCCTTTTTCAAAATTTGAAAGAAAAATGCAAGCGCTGTTGTGAATGCACACACTGGCTTTGTGTGAGTAAGTGAAACACCATCAGAAATAGTAAAATGTCTGAAATAGTCGAATATTTAGATGCTCGGAAGTCCTCAGTGACTTAAGTGTTCGAAACTGACATCACTTCTGAGGAAACTCCTCACTCCAGAAAGTTCCTTTGGCAATAACATCTTGGTCTCCCCTGGGGGAAAAACTAAGCTTAAACTAGCCCAAGCTGGTCTTAACTGGTCTCCCAGTCTGGTCAAGCTGAAATGTTGGTGGTTTTAGGTGGATGTTGTACACTTTTCAGGTAGGGAGACCAGCAGACTTAAAACTGACTTATAAAAGTAATTAAAAAAGCAACAATTTTTAGTGGCTCATGGTTATATACATGCATATAATGTATACTTTAAACTAGCTAAGACCATCTTCATAAACTAGATTTCCCATAATGTCAGAACTGGTGTTTCAACCAAAAGTCTGAGCAGATCTTGTAGGTCTGAGAACTTCACAACGCCAAGATGCAACAAACCGCGTTTAATCTCCAGTGGGAGTCTGAAGTAAAGTTCACATGCAGCATCTTTGTCTGACATCTGGACCTGAGGGGATGTGAGAGAAAACATCTCCAAAAATTAATCACGCATTTTTGGCTCACAACCACTTCAATATAGCAACCACAAACCCCTTCTAAAGCCTCGGCAATACAGTGAAAGCAAACGGGCCCTGCACTCCTCCTGAACACCCAGGGGGCTGTTTTCTGTCTTACACAAGCCCTCAATGTGACAGCCTTCGCAATAATAACCATTTCCTCACAGTCTTTTTTCTTTCATTGCAAATGGAGCACCAAATCTTTCATCTGTTGTTGTGAAAAGTCCCCTTTTACACAAAACACAAGCCTTCCCTGGACTGAAGCAAACGCAACCAACTTTCTTCCGGCTAAAACAACAAGCATTCAGTATGTTGTGAGTTGGATGCTATATGTTGGTTTGACCTCACCAGCTGAAGCACTAAACCAGTCAACATACCTTACTCCACCAGCTTAACGTCTGTATGAGCACCTCACGCTTTTGTTAGGAAACAAACTGTTTGCCCATCACATTCTAAATAAAAAAAATATTTAGTATGTAAGAGATATGCTATTATAAAGAAAACAAAATTGGTCACACTTTAGTTTAGTGTCCAATTCTCACTATTTGCTTATTAGGACGCATATTACTATAAGATACTGGCTGTTTATTAGTACTTATAAAGCACATATTAATGCCTTATTCACAATGCATGACAATATTCTGCATCCATATTCTACATCTTTGAGGTCTTTTAATAAGGTCTTATAAAACTACACTCGACAGAAGCTGCACTTTCAAAGGTTTTAACTGATATGTTGCTAACTGGTGACACTGGGGACTATGCTGGGCTTGTGCTCCTAGATTTGAGTGCTGCTTTTGACACTGTACCATGCTGACCCTCTTGCTCGCTTGGAGCAGTGTGCTGGCATAAAGAGAAGTGCTCTTGAATGGTTTAAATCATATCTCTCCAATAGAAGTTTTAAAGTTAACATTGGCGAACGTTAGTCAGAGGCAGCTCCTTTATCGTGTGGTGTTCCCCAGGGATCCATCTTAGCTCCTAGTCTTTTTTCCATTATATATGCTCCCATTGGGTTCTATTTTTAGGAAGCATGGTCTGTCGTTGGATTGCTATGCAGATGACACCGGTAGCCTACTTATGAACTGTTTGTCTGATGTGAAGGCCTGGCTGTCTTTACATTTTCTTAAAGCTGCAGTCGGCAAGTCTGGCAGATTGAGAGGACTTAGGCAAAATTTTGAATGTTTACAACTCTCATGCCCCTCCCCCACTATCAACGAATACCCTCCCACCGAGTTCGTGCTCGAGTGCGTGTGCACCAGATTTTCTGTGAACGCGCCCGTCTCATCAGCATCCATCAACACCATGGAGTATTTGGAGGTATGCTGCCCTGGCTAATCTACCGATAGATTGCAATTGCTAACGTCATTTATACTCTAAATGAGCTTACTTGATTTGTTAGTGTTCCGCCATCACTCTTCGTTACTGCGCAAACTTCAGGCGTGTGCATGTGATTGTAACGTGCGCGAGGGGTGGCGTGTGCCCGATCTGTGATTGACAGTCAGATCTCACACCCCCCTGCGCTGATTGGACCCGATGATCCGGGAGCGCTGGATTTTTGCAGAACAAATAACACGCTCCAGGTGGAGTTAGAAGCTCGGGTTTTTTTCTAAAACCACTTTATTTATGTTGTTCAGTCGGATTATAGTGTCGATTTCACTGAATATGATCAAAAAAATGTTGCCGACGGCAGCTTTAAGTTTAATGAGTAAAACTGAAATAATTGTGTTTGGTCTGTCAGATTCTCTTAGTACACCAAAAATAAATCTCAGGAGTTAACCTCTCCTTGGGTATGTGCTGTTCTTGATGATGGGTTGAAAGACATAAATACAGTGGTCAAATCATGCTTCTTTCAGCTTTGACCATTAGCAAAAGTAAAACCTTCTGTCGATATCTTTTTTTTGGAAAAAAGTAATTCATGCTTTAATTCCATCTAGATTGGATTACTGTAACTCGCTTTATTTTGGTTTTATATATATATATATATATATATATATATATATATATATATATATAGAGAGAGAGAGAGAGAGAGAGAGAGAGAGAGAGAGAGAGAGAGAGAGAGAGAGAGAGAGAAAGAGAGAGAGAATAGATCATATTTCTAAAATGAATATTTCTAAAATAAATAAATAAATAAATACATGTACTATATCTACAAATACTTTTCATTTTAAAGTATTAAATAATTCACTCAATTATTCACTCAAATAGTAATTACCACATAAATATGTTAAAAAAAAGAGAGCCAAAAGAGTGGCACTTTTTTAAAAAAATGAATAGAACTTCCATCAAATATTACTACTTTTGCTGTTATATAAAGTTTCTTAAACCAAGCTATACATTTTGATTATACCATTCAACCTTAGTGCTCGACCAATTTCACAAGCTCCATTTTACAGCATTTTATGGAAAAGCAGCACTAAACTAACACTAACCAGTAGAGGACTCATCTTGATCTGAGGCTCAATGCAGGAAGGGGTCCCTCTCATAAAAACACTGCCGGACATGTGAACTTAAGTGATGACAATATAGTCAGTAAATGATGTGTTAGCTGGTCTTTCCAGGAAGTCTCCCCTGTTCTACAAGATCTTGTTTGTGATCCCCAACCACCCAGTAAACCACTAATGGTTCACTTTGCAAACACCTGCAGCTTCGTGACAACATCTCCCTGTGAAACAGCCACTCAGCATGTTCATATCCCGCTGCTGTACTGCATTTGATTATTTATGAAAAACAGCGCCACGGGCGACATGCTGATGACTCTCCACATGAACAAAGAGAAAAATAGAAGAAAGCTCAAACAGACGCGTTGTAAAAAACACTGGCCGCAGTCCAGATAGAGAGAGAGATAAAGATGCGGGAGAGAAACTCACGGTTTCTGCCTCCAGAGGTTCTTCATGAGAGCATGAAGATCCCATCGCTACAACGACAAACTGTCCTGGGCGTCCTTACATTGGAAACAAATGTTTGACACAGGTCTTCTGTGTGCCTTAAGGAAAAAGAATTAAAGTTAATCCGAGACAGATGATGAGGAACACCCAATGACAGGCCCTTCTCCATCTTCAGCGGGAGAAAACAGGAAATTGTCAGTCGGATCCATGAGTGCAGGCTTATTGTGAATAATGAAATAATCAACTGATACAGATGAATGTAATCAGTGGTGTCGTTAACATCATGTTGGGATAAAGGAGTGAAAACACACTGGGATTTACTAAAATACCCCCAAAGAGCCTCGTGTTTCTTTGAACGAGTTCATGCAAGCTTGTAGCAGAGAATATAACCTTTCTTTCTTTCTTTCTTTCTTTCTTTCTTTCTTTCTTTCTTTCTTTCTTTCTTTCTTTCTTTCTTTCTTTCTTTTCTCTGTTCAACAGGGTTCTGCAAAATTCAGAACTGAAAAACTGACTCCCTTTCAAGCATGAATTTGTATTGAATCGACTCCACAGGAAGTTAAATCGGAATGACAGGAGTTTAGTATTTTGATTCACAAACAAACATCACTTATGACTATCTATCTATCTCTCTATCTATCTCTGGTGAACGTGATTTCACCAAGTACCACATGTTCCTGGATCAACATCTTTGTTGATCCTGGATCAACTTTCCAATCAACCAATCAGATTTGAGGGACACGTTTACAGTTTATGTCAAGTTTAGGCTTAGAACCAGGGTGAAGTACTTAGACATCAGTGTTATTCACCTTTCATCTATCTATCTATCTATCTATCTATCTATCTATCTATCTATCTATCTATCTATCTATCTATCTATCTATCAGAAAATGTTTGCATCTCAACCTTCAGTATGAGAAACAGTAACGGTGATGCTGACTTTGCATCAGTGCTCTAAAAACATCATCTCTGAGCATCATTCTGTCACGGTATTCAAAACCACTGGTTCCTTCTCGTCTCGTGTTTATGTTGTTGTATGAAAGCACGTGTGTAGTGGGTGTGACTTGTGACATTCCTTGATCCGCTCCAGCTGTTCATCATCTCATCACCAGCTGCAGCCGATCTCATCTCACTATATATACTCACCGTTTTCTCATTCCCTTTGTCAGATCGTTGGTTGATGCCTCGTGTGTTGTTCCTGTTCCGTTCTCCTGCCATTGCCTTGTCTTGTTCCTGTGGATTCGTTGTCTTGGTGTTGGATTGTCGTTTTGTGTCTTCACTGCACGGACTCCTCACCTTACGGATTGCACTTCACGGATTCTTCTCTGCACGGACTTCACTTCACGGATTCATCACGCTGGCCATCAAAGTCCCTGTGTCATCCGTCCACGCCCGTGTCATCCTTATATGTTCGTGTACTGCTGACCAATAAACTGAGTAACCTGCTTTTGCTTCCTGTTTCATTTATCGATCATGACAGAACGATCTGACCACGGTATGGAAGCAGCAGGGGGAGTACCATCCACGTTGGAGGAGTTCGTTCACCTCAGCGTAAGGAGAATGGACTCACAAGAGAGGATTCAGAGTGACACGGGTCGTGCGATACAAGCCTTGGTGACGCAGGTGTCCGAGCTCACCCGACAATTCCAACTTCTTCAGATGCCCGCTGCGCCCCCCACACCCGCTGTTCCCCCCACACCACCAGAGAATCCTGCATCAGTGGAACCACGCCTACCGGCTCCATAACCCTATGCGGGTGAGTCTGCATACTGCCGCGCATTTTTGACGAGATGTTCTATGCATTTTGCATTACAGCCCAGGACTTTCCATAATGAACAGGCCAAGCTGGCGTTCGTTATAACCTTGCTGACCGGTAAGGCAGCGCTATGGGGAACGGCGGTGTGGGAGAATCAAGATCCATGCTGTGCCTCGTTCCAGACACTCTCCGCAGAGATGAGACGGGTCTTCGACAGAGCCGTCGCGGGGAGAGAGGCCGCTAGGGTGTTAGCCGACCTCCGTCAAGGGGAGAGGCCGGTTTCGTATTATTCCATCGAGTTCCGCACCCTGGCGGCCGAATGTCATTGGAATGAGGAGGCGCAGTGGGATATGTTCCTGCATGGGTTGGCTGACCGCGTCCAGAGAGAGATCTACGCCCTGGACCTTCCCACGTCGTTGAATGGACTTATCGAGCTGGCTTTAAGAGTGGACGCTCGACTTTGTAGAGCCGGAGGGAGAGTTTCGTCTTTCCGTCCACCAGGAGAGAGTCAACGGTCCAGCGGCAGGGACACGGTCGGCCCAGTCTTCGATCACGAACCCATGCAGGTGGGTCGAGCTCGGCTTTCCCGGGAGGAGAGGGAGAGGCGGAGGTCCCAGGGCCTTTGCCTATACTGTGGTGGTGCGGGACACTATGCTTACAACTGCCCGGTAAAAGGCCAAGCCCGATAGTAAGTATGAGGCTACTATCGGGTGGGATCTCCGCCGAGAAGACCTCATCCACATCTACCCTCCTTCCGGTAAGACTGAGATGGTCAGTTCACCAGCACGACTGTCGAGCACTTCTGGACTCTGGGGCAGAAGGTAATTTTATGGACAGCACCTTTGCACACAGATTTCAGATTCCCCTCAAACCACTCACACAGAAGATTGCAGTACATGCTTTAAACGGTCAAGAACTCCCCACTATTTCTTTCACCACTGAGGACATCACTCTCATTACTTCAGGCAATCACTCAGAGACAATTTTTTTTTACATATTGGATTCACCCCTGGCACCCATCGTTCTCGGACATCCCTGGCTCATCCGTCACAACCCCCGAGTGGACTGGCATCAGAAAGCTGTGTTGGAGTGGAGCAAGGAATGTCATAAGTCTTGTCTGGTGTCCGCTTGTTCGTCTGTGCCTGTTTTTGTGTTTCAGGAGGAGGCAGGGGATTTGTCTAACGTGCCCGAGGAGTACCACGATCTGAAGGAAGTGTTCAGTAAGTCTCGGGCTGCTTCTCTTCCTCCGCATCGTCCCTATGACTGTGCGATAGATTTACTGCCAGGTAAGTCTCCGCCTACAGGCAAATTATATTCGCACTCTGTCCCAGAGAGGGAGGCTATGGAGAAATATATTTCTGATTCATTAGCAACCAAGTTCATCCGTCCTTCCTCTTCTCCAGCGGGGGCGGGGTTCTTTTTTGTAGGGAAGAAGGATGGGTCTCTGCGACCTTGTATTGATTACCGGGGGTTGAATAACATCACGGTAAAGAATACTTATCCTTTGCCGTTGATGTCTTCAGCCTTCGAGAGGTTGCAGGGAGCGTCCGTCTTCACGAAATTGGACTTGCGTAACGCTTATCATTTGGTTCGCATTAGGGAGGGGGATGAATGGAAGACTGCTTTTAATACCCCCAGGGGGCACTTTGAATACTTGGTCATGCCTTTCGGGCTGTCCAACTCCCCAGCAGTCTTCCAGGCACTCGTCAATGACGTGTTGCGAGACATGATCGATCAGTTCATATATGTCTACCTGGATGACATATTGGTATTTTCCTCGTCTCTCCAGGAACATGTGCAACACGTCCGACGAGTGCTTCAGAGGTTGTTAGAGAATGGGCTTTTTGTCAAGGCGGAAAAATGCGATTTTCATGCACAGTCTGTTCCTTTCCTAGGGTACATCATTTCGTCTGAGGTAATGCGGGTGGACCCTGAAAAGGTTAAGGCTGTGGTAGAGTGGCAAAAGTCCAGATTCCCGTAAGGCCCTACAGAGGTTTCTGGGGTTCGCCAATTTCTATCAGCGGTTTATTCGCAATTTCAGCCAACTAGCCGCACCTCTGACTGCCTTGACCTCCCCCAGAACTCCGTTCAGGTGGTCAGATACAGCCGAGGCTGTATTTGCCAAACTCAAGAGCCGCTTTGTTTCAGCTCCCATCCTCGTTGCCCCTGATTCTTCACGGCAGTTCGTGGTGGAGGTCGATGCGTCAGAGGTGGGGGTAGGAGCAGTTCTGTCCCAACGCTCTTCCGCAGACGACAAGATGCATCCCTGCGCGTTTTTTCTCATCGTTTGTCCCCAGCTGAACGACATTGGTAATAGGGAATTGTTGGCAGTCAAGCTAGCATTGGAGGAATGGCGTCATTGGTTGGAGGGCTCGGGGGTACCTTTTATCGTCTGGACCGATCACAAGAATTTAGAGTACATCAGAACCGCCAAAAGATTGAACTCCAGGCAGGCTCGGTGGGCACTTTTTTTCGGTCGTTTTGATTTTTCCCTCTCGTACCGCCCGGGTTCTAAGAACATCAAACCCGACTCTTTATCTCGCATTTTTGATCGTTCCGAACGCCCGTCTACTCCCGAGTGCATTTTACCGGAGACCCTATTTGTTTCCACACTCGTATGGAAGGTCGAATCGAAGGTCAAGACGGCCTTAGAAGGGGTAATGCCTCCGCCCGGTTGCCCACCGAATTGTTTATTTGTGCCGGAGGGATTACGGTCTGACGTGATCCAATGGGGTCATAGCTCCAACGTGGCTTGTCATCCAGGAGTTAATCGTACTAAGTTTTTAGTAAAGCAACGATTTTGGTGGCCTCTCATGGCTCGTCACATTCACAGTTTTGTTTTGGCTTGCTCGGTTTGCGCCACTGGTAAGACTTCCAATCGACCTCCAGATGGGCTCCTTCAACCGCTGCCTGTCCCTTCGAGACCCTGGTCCCATATCGCTTTAGATTTTATCACCACCCTCCCACCCTCCCAGGGTAACACAGTCGTTTTGACCGTGGTGGACCGGTTCTCGAAGGCGGCTCACTTTATTCCCTTACCCAAATTACCCTCAGCTAAGGAGACACCGTTGACAGTCGTTGACCACGTGTTTCGCTTACATGGCCTCCCGATGGACGTGGTCTCCGACAGAGGACCCCAATTTGTGTACCGAATACCACCTATTCGGTAAATCGTATTCTAGATTCTAGGCGGAGGGGGCGTGGATTTCAGTACTTGGTGGACTGGGAAGGTTACGGTCCGGAGGAGAGAAGTTGGGTACATGCTAGAGACATCCTGGATCATTCTCTGATCGATGATTACAATCGACAGGTAAGGGAGTCTGGGAACGCCAGGAGGCGTTCCTTGGAGAGGGGGTACTGTCACGGTATTCAAAACCACTGGTTCCTTCTCGTCTCGTGTTTATGTTGTTGTATGAAAGCATGTGTGTAGTGGGTGTGACTTGTGACATTCCTTGATCCGCTCCAGCTGTTCTCATCTCATCACCAGCTGCAGCCGATCTCATCTCACTATATATACTCACCGTTTTCTCATTCCCTTTGTCAGATCGTTGGTTGATGTCTCGTGTGTTGTTCCTGTTCCGTTCTCCTGCCATTGCCTTGTCTTGTTCCTGTGGATTCGTTGTCTTGGTGTTGGATCGTCGTTTCGTGTCTTCACTGCACGGACTCCTCACCTCACGGATTGCACTTCACGGATTCTTCTCTGCACGGACTTTACTTCACGGATTCATCACACTGGCCATCAAAGTCGCTGTGTCATCCGTCCACGCCCGTTTCATCCTTATATGTTCGTGTACTGCTGACCAATAAACTGAGTAACCTGCTTTTGCTTCCTGTTTCATTTATCGATCATGACACATTCTCTAACCGTTCATATCTCATTAACGTTTCGCTCCACGTTGTGATCGTGGTGTGAGTGTTTATTCTGGCAGACGACACTAACACACACCGGGCCCTGCAGGTCTGCTGGTGGCATCAGGGTCCTGTACTGAAAAAAGATCAGCATTCAAGACCTGTGATTTCTGCATGCAACAAAGTAGTGGGTTACTCCTATAATATCATCTTCAAGTGAGAGAGAATGATAAGTATAAGAGTTTTTTAATAAGCCCAGATTCTGCAAAGAGCTGCGGTCAAATATTGCAATTACAGTCGACAATTGACGCAATGTTCTTTCTTAATACATGTTCTTGGTCTTATTAGGCACAACTAGTGCACATTATTAAGAGCAACAAATGTTTATAAAAAGAACTTGCTCCATCTGACTGAATTAACATCCACGTTTTACAATCCCAACAATCCTCCTGATGAATCAAATCAAGCCCTTGTTTCGCTCAGAGATGGATCAGATTAAAGAAGTAAAAAGGGTTGCAAATAATTCATGTTGATATTAAAATGCTCTCTATGTTACATTAGAGGTTCTTTAGATCAGCGCATTTGCTACTGGCAAATCATCTGTTAACACACAAAAAAAAACTTTAAGTTCTTTGAAGCGCCAGAATATCGATGACTTTCTAAAGAAAAAGGGGTTCTCTTGTGGCATTGAGCAGTAAAAACACTTTTTCGTTCCAACAATAGTCTTTATCGTGTCAAAACTTAACAACTTAAGCTCCAGCACGTTCTTCAGGGCTTCTGTAAATGTTGCAGCACCATGCAAAATACAAAGTGTGTATAGAACAGACAGAAAAGAGCATGGAGATTCAAACACCTTTGCACAGGGCATGATGGCATCCCTGGGCAGGACTCAGTGAAAGTGATGCCCCCTGCTGGGCGGTCAGTATGACCTCTGCAATCCTCTGACTACTAAACTACTGACCATATTTCGGCCTTTGAGAAGTGTCTACGCACACAGCAACTTATCTGGGGTGTATTTTTGGGCAGGGGGTCTGGTGGGTTTGCTGGACATCTGAGGTCTCTAGAGCCACCTGGCCTTGGCACACTGATCCAGCAGCATATGCCCATTGAGAAGAGCCAGGAGCCACACAGATAACCTCACGTGACATTTAGACGAAGCCAGGTCACATGGGCAGCTCTGCCGCTCAAAAAGATCATGACATCATCCCTACAGGATCAACACAACCCATTTGCTTGACAAAAATGTCAAGAGCTGATGTCTGTTGCTATTCTCTGCTTTTAAACAGTTACGCTGAAAAGCACTATCATTTTATACACAAGTTTACACAATATTCTAATTCTTACAGACCCCATGAAATTCACATCACTGTCCTCTCTCTCTCTCTCTCTCTCTCTCTCTCTCTCTCTCTCTCTCTCTCTCTCTCTCTCTCTCTCTCTCTCTCTCTCTTTATGCGTTTCCTGTTGAAACCTGTAAGTTAATGTAGTATGTATAAAAATAGCTTGTTGCGTTTTAAAGCAGCAAATAGCCTTTGGTTTATATCACACATCACAGCCTTGTAAAACTACAATTTATGACATTTTCAATGTACAAAAGCAATGAAGACACGTTCAAAATGTCACACGAACATTTGCATCACCTATAAACCATTATTTGATACATGCTATTACTAGAAAGACAAAGTAGCATTCATCAATTCCCTTTCTACAGAGCATTTTAGTGGACAAAATGTATATACCCATAGAAAACAAGATGCGATAATTTCCAGATAATTTCACTGGAAGACAAAGACAGTAGAGCTGCAAGATATATTGAAATGAAGAAGAAATTAGGATGCAAATAGTTGCACCATAAACTAATAAATTTACACTACAATAGTATTGTTACAATATATTTCTTATTTTGCTTAATGTTTTTTTTATATAAATAATCACAATAAAAATAAAAGCAATATTTTATGGTTACTGAAAGAGGTTTAAGTAATTTGTTGTAAAGCATCACCACCACCCAAGTCTTTCAAGCTTTTCCCAAAATGTTCAGCCCTAAACGTGTTTTAAAATTATGTTTATGTTCTATGCAGATTCCCCTCCCAACAGAATCATCATCAAAATCTTACTAGAATGTAGCCTGGCTAACGTCAGACCACGTCTCATTGACATTGAGACGTGGTCTGGGAACCACATGTTCATTTTCTCGTGTTTGAGGCGTGGTTTACGAATGCCCAGAGCCGTTTATTGGGTGCTACGAATGTCTATCAAATGCGCCTGTACGTAGCTCATAGCCAATCGTTTCAATTATACCAGATGACGTATGTAGAGTGACAGAAATTAGACGAGGAAGAAGAAGATGGCTCAGAGATTTATTTGCGTTCTAAACTACTTAGAACAATATCTAAGGCTGCATCGAAAGGTAACTTCGCGTCTGCTGCCATGTTTGATCCATAGGTATAAACAAACCGCTTCGGTGTGTCGCATAGACGTCGTCATCGTCTGCTCCCTCCCCGTTCTGTGATTGGTCCCCTCGAAAATTTGGTCCATGGTATCCAGACTAGCTAGCTGCGTGAATAAAATCACGCTGCGCAAAGGCAGTATAGGGAAACCCAGGCTAACTAGAATGATTAATTCTTTCCAAATATAGATGGTGAAAATTCCTGTATTTTTTTATATTGCAATTTATACTGCAGAAAAACAAATTTATCGCAATTCAAAAAATATTCCAATATCGTGCAGGCCTAAAGACTAGATTTTGCATGTGTATGTTTACTAAAAAATACTTTTAGAAATGCACTTCAGATATCTGCTTTAAAGTTAAGCCACGTGAGTAAACAACACAAACTGTGATGGGGTCTGTAGTGCATTACTATCTCCCTGCTGTGCAACTCCTCTACTAAAGATATTCAAGGCCACACATGACGGATCGAGCATGCTTTGGATAAAGCTCGCTCCCACACTTTTATCCAAGTGATGGATCACCTCCACTGGGTCTTTTTGCTTCAGTCTCTGGGTCACACCTGTGTACACCGCGAGCTCCACTCGTGCATGAAGACCCCCTGAGACCGTGAGTTAAGGAGCACGCAACAGACCTCTGCATCAGAGGGCCCAATGATCCGTGATTCCCAGCACCTCAGATTTACACATCCTCACGGACACGAGGGGAAATCAGCCATGCCGAAGGCTGAAGGCTCAGCTTAGGTCTGTGATGTGGCGAAGGAGACTGAAACTCCTTCAAAATGCAGAAGACGTCCTGTATGAGGGCGTTTAATCCCAGAGCGGATCCCTAATGACGGGTGAGCAGGCGCTGGATTCGTGATTATTCACATCACAGGCCTTGATTCCCCACATCAAGGGCACCACAGCTACATCTTGAAACATGATGAGAAACTCAAACTAGAAAAAGCTGGAATGAAACACAATTGCTTCTGTCCAACTTGACTGAGTTAAATGCAACTAATTATTTAGTCCACCATAAAAGGTTATGGAGCCAAATGGACACTTTCAGACCACTAAAGGTCAGTGTGATCTCAAGAGTCTTTACAACTTCAAAGAAGTAATTCAACGAGCTTCAAACTGGTGTCTAGGGGCTCCCGGGGAAACAAAGGGGTCGTATGATGCGATTTCTTGTTATCCTTTTTCTTTAGTGTGTTATGTAGCTGTAGCTGTTTGTGCATGTATAAGATCTGCAGAGTTACACAGCTCAAAGTCTCAAACCCACAGATATATTCTTTGTAAAAGTTAAGGCTCAGCCAAGCCTTCCTAAAACACTTCGTTCAAACACGCCTCCACAAATCAACGTCAGAGTTTCATAACACCGCCCAAATGTATACGCAGACAAAGAAGGCGGAACTTTTATTCTCGCTGTATTATTGTTGTTAGAATTTGCTATTGACTATTCAAACGCGAGTTTTGAGCAGTATAAAGTAACACTTGTTGTCGTTTCTACGTTTCAGTGGGAAAAAAAAAGTTTAAAAACAAGTTACATTTTTTTTACAAATATATTAAATCTCTACAACTTGAAATCTACAATAATGCCTTGCCTCCAGAATTAAAATATTACGAACAAATGTGTTTTTGTAAAATTCTGAATATAATAAAAAAATTTAATTTACAGTTTGAAACTGACCGTTTTATTTTATTCAATAGACGGTAGGAAATAATCTAGGATAAAATAGATAGTAGAAATCAAAAGATTATGAAGACAAATGTTTTTTTTTGATTCTGAATAAGATAAATATCAAATTTACAGAATTTGTTGTTGACAATCCCATTCAGCCTTCTAAAGACTTATCAATATGATCAATTAATAATCATTATTATTATTATTATTTTATTCTATAGACAAATCAAAACAAAAGCCAAACACTATTTTAATATTCAAAACAATTTGTGAAGATTACTGGAGTAAATAAAAAAATAGAAAAGTAAGTAAAGTAAATAAGATCCATTATGACTTCATGCTGACTCTTGACTTTCAAGTGGAAAAAATAGCTTTTACTTCTCAGAACTGAATTTATAATGCTTCTTTGAAACACACCACCTTGAACATTTATTATTAAAACCAAGAGTCAGCTCAAAAAATGTTCATCATAACTTCATGAAGGATCCCACAGACACGCCACTGAGGCTCAAACCGGCTTTTAGGAATGTTTTAATGGGTCGTGCAAAATGTTGACAGAGGCAGAACAAATAAAAGTCAAAAGTAAAAAAAAAACATTAATTTTCTCCACAACTTCATTATCAAATTCCTCAGCAGCAACAGCTCAGTCCTATAATTCACTGTGAATTATGCAGCCACGATCAAGCTACAATCTTAAACTACTCATTTATTTGTAAATATTATATTTTGTCATTTTATTCTTATAACCATGACTTAAAGTCAATAGCTTGTTCTGCACATTTATAGCATTCCTGTAATCAGTGGATCATGATGCTTGCAACGCATGGTCATTAGTTCGATTCCCAAGGAATGCATGAACTGATAAATGTAAACCTTGAATGCAAAGCAAGTTGCTTTGAATAACAGAGTATGTCAAATGCATGAATGCAATGGATTAATAAGTAAAAAAGTAAAAAAAAAAAAAAAATGTTGTCACGGTTTGGTTTGTTCATGTGATCATGTCACATTTGTCATGTGATCCTGCCATGTGTCTTGTCATTGGTTAATCGTCTGTTCATTGTTCACAGGTGTCCCTTGTCCTGTCATTAGTCTGTGTATTTAAGCCCTCATGTTTGCCATGTGTCTTGGTCAAGTTTTGTTTCCCAGTAACCACTGTTAGTAAGCGTCATGTTCATGTTTTTGTTTAATCTTGTTTGTAATAAACTGCACTTGGGTTCTTCTCTTCAGCTTGGCTCCAGTGGATCCCTTACATATATTGTGTACCTTTGTCTTTTCTCACAATTTCTTTCCCAATTAAAGAATTTTAAACAATACTTTTTAATACTTTACTAGTTTAAATCAAATCATCGAATACTTTACATTCACATTCATTCATTAAGCACATGAAATATTGTGATTTATGTCAGAGCTGACTGTTTGGTTAAAGTCATTGTAGAGAAATGAATAAGAAATACACTTGAACGAAGAGGTGGGCGGTCAATGTTGCGCTTTACTGAGAACATAATTGGCCCTGATCTTCATATTGAGAAGTTAAAATGCTCTGGAAGGGGTCAGTTGAGTTTAAGCGTTTGACCGCTCTCTCTCTCTCTCTCTCTCTCTCTCTCTCTCTCTCTCTCTCTCTCTCTCTCTCTCTCTGTGTGTGTGTCAGGCAGTCATGCGTGCAGACATGTTCTGTAGTGTTAAACCTATACATGTGTGCAACTGTCTGTCACTGCATTGGCTCCGTCTCTTTCTCCTCCTCTCCATCTGTCTTTCATTAACCCCCCACACCCTCAACTGTCTGTTTTTCCAGGGTGTCTCTTGCTTTCTCTCCCTCAACAGTCCAGCGGCGTATGATATTATGAACAGCTGCCGGTTTTCCTGAAACTATTTCTGGCAGTCATGCATTCACCAGCAGATACTCAATCCCATTCAGCTGTTTTCAGCTCTGCCATGATCCATTTGTGGGTGTGTAGACGAGCACTTGCTCACTCTGATCGTTGACGTATGTACGCCTGAAACTGTCATTTGAGAATAGGACATGTGGCGAAAACCAACAGGCAGTACGAATGTTAAACTCTACATGAAATAACGAATGCAATTTGCACCGTACCGTGACCAAAAAACACAATCAAACAGAAAGAAAGTGACAGTTCACCCAAAAATGAAACTGGTGCTTAGAGCCAAAAAAGTATCTTAAGAATCTATAAATGCATCAAAAACCATATTAAAAATCAACAAAGCAGCCGTTTACCTTCAAAATGAGTACCGTTCAAAAGTTTGGGGTCGTAAGATTTTTGAATGTTTTTGAAACCTCTTGTTCACCAAGGCTGCATTTATTTGATCACAAATAAAGTAAAAACTGTAATATTGTGAAATACTTTTAGAACTGACTGTATTTTAAACTGTAATTTATTCCTGTGATGAAAGTTGAATGTTCAGCATCATTACTCCAGTCTTCAGTGTCACAAGATCCTTCAGAAATCATTCTAATACGCTGATTTCACGCAGCCGTTATTTTGAAAATCGAAAGCGAGGCTCCGGTGGGAAGTAAACCGGAAGTGCCGCCTTTAATCATAGGAGAGTCGCGAATGCGATGGCGTATTGTTGTATTTAATGTAGAAATGAGTTATCCTATAACTGTACATACATTTCTTTTATACTTTAGACTATATACAGTGAAATTCATTTATAAATAAAATATTTTTTTATATATAATTCAGAACGTAAAAAAAGAAGCAGGAACGAACTATATACATATCCTATATTGGATATTAACATCCAATAGTGTAAATCGCGGCAGCAGCTTCAGGTTGGTAGTCCAAGGCACTGTTGTCTATCTGTACTTCCGGGGTTCTTCCCACCGGAGCCTCGCTTTCGATTTCAAAATGGAGGCTGCGTGAAATCAGCGTATGGACCATTTGCACTGAGCTTCGTGACGCACTTCCGTTCGGAAATAGTACGTCTCACTTATTTCCAGTTATGTTTACTTTCGTACTGTGGTCAATGAGTTGAACAAACGCCACCTAAAATGAGTGTCCGCAATAAGATTAAAAAATTTAGCAATTTTTGTTGACAGGAGAAGGTATATTCTGATGTTTACTGAGTGCAGAATATTCCAAATTTATCGGAGCCGGAAGTTTTAATCCAACCCAAGCCGATCTGAGGAAGCAGCGGGTGTTAAAAATACGCCATTATTTCACCACAGGGTGTCAGTGTTCGTCTAAACTAGTGACCGCGACGCTGAAGTGTGTGAGAACAGAGGAATAACATCAGTTTATTTATTTGGATTAAATATTTTAATCATTCTGTGTCTTTTTTCAATGTCAATCTTTTCACTATTTACATGTTTATGCCCAAAATGCTGTAATATTCAAAGTGGTTGACTGTCATTCTCCTCTACGCTGTGTGCGTTATTGATTAAATAGCCTAGCCTGTTTAACGTCGTTACAGGCACCTCGCGAGCATTCATTCATTCAACTATTTTAAAAGACTGGAATAAACGCTCTAACCGGAAACTCCCGATATGTAGGCTACTAGAACACGGAAGTAGTTGTGCAAGAAGTCCATATGCTGTATGGCTGCTCAAGAAACATTTATGATTATCATCAATGCTGAAGTTGTTCTGCTTCATATTTTCGTATAAACCGTGATTTTCAGGATCCTATGATGAATATAAAGTTCAAAAGAACAGCAGTTATTCAAAATATAAATATTTTGTTATAGCCTAAATGTCTTTACTGTCACTTTTGTTTAATTGAATGCGTCTTTGCTTATTAAACATTTTACTGACCCCAAACTTTTGAACGGTAGATATAGTGATTCAAAGTCAAGCAGGCATAAGCACCAAATCTCAAGCACTTATTGATATATGAACATTAAATCAGTACCCACTGCTCTCTAGATTTCAGCATTTACATTGTCTATTAAAAAAAAACATACAAACACCATATTGGTTGACAATGAATTGAATGAATTGATAAATCATACGCAACAAGACTAATGTGCATTACAGAAACAAATTAGGTCAATTTTGATTTCCTGTTGACTTTAATAATGCAAAATAACAGATGCTTCCGAATGGCATCTCCATGACCCTTCTGCATTTAACAACTGATCAAATACCCATAAAACGAACAATCTCTGCAGACGCCAGCTCATAAAAGCCCACCACTAAGGATTTCCAGTCATTTTCAGCCTCCAGCAGCCTTCATGCAGGACCACATGCTGGACTCGTGAGACCGCGGGGAGGCACCTGTTCTGATCAATTCACTCATTAGTCTTTAATAACGGCAGCCAGGCAACCACTTCCTGTCACTGCCATGCGTATTTCACACCAGGGGGGATTGTGGGAAGATGAGCTGCTGTATTACTTTCCCAGAGGAAGTGAGTGCATGAAAATCTTAAAGGAACAGTGCCCCCAAAAATGATTGGTTTACAGTTTTTTTTTTCAATTGCTTAAACACAATTTTTTAAAAAAGGGCCCGGTTTGTCAAAACACAACACACAATTAGCACAACCCTACACCAAAGTAGCAAAACACTTCAGATCATCTGCAAAATGAAACACTTTTGTCAAAACTAAAAACAATATTTTGTTACCATACGAAACACACACATTTCATTTGACTTCAATCTTTTTGAAACAGTTACACACTGCTGTTGCTAACCTAAAACACTTCTAGCAAGTCTAATTCTCAGTGATTAGAGTATACTGTAAATGAAGTACACAGAGAAAGTGCAACTTTACAATAGTTCCCCAAACACTACATAAGACCAATACTGCAGACTGAGGAAAATATCATTGATTTCTCTCCATATACGCAAATCAGTCAACATGGAGAATCACAACATGTCCCAGTTGTCCTGCTAGTACAATGTGTGCATAACACTGTCAGCTCAGCAAACAACAGACACACGTAAAATACTGTTTCCAGCACAGGTTATAATTACAGTAAATAACAACAACAACAACAGACATAAAAAATAACCTGAAAAAAGGCAGGTGAACCTATCCGCTTCATTCTTATAGTGCTCAAACCTGATTGGTGTGTCTACAGTTTATCAATCATGTGTGTGTGTGCACCTGACGGCTGTGTTTAACAGACTGGCTCGTAGGTGTGGGAATTTAACACTCAGTGCTTTGGAATTGCAAGGAGTGACATCATGATTCAAGTGCGTTTAGTGTTTTGCAAATCACATGTGTGTAATCATGTTTTGCAAATAGTGTGAAGCTGACAATGTGCTTACAGTTGTGCAAATCTAGCCTTGTGTTTTGCTCCTTGAGTGTAGGTTTTTATAATTGTGGGAAAAGTTTCATTTTAGTGTGTAAGCAATCGTAACAAACTGTAATAATGTGTTTGCAAAAAAAATAAAACATAAAATAGTCCATACAACTTGTACACAATGTTTCAAGACTTCTGAAGTCATAAGCTATTGGTTTTCACTTGTTATGTGACAGTCTGCGACATGATGCATTTAAAACCGTGACCGCGGATGAGATTTCGGAGCTACCGGGAAGATCTTCAGTGAATAATAATGACAGAAAGTTTTGGCCTTTTCCTCTTATAAAGTTATCGTATGAATTCAATATGACTTTATGCTCACCAACGCTGCATTTATTTGATCAGAAATACAGTAAAACCAGAAACAACGTGAAACATTATTACAATTTAAAATAGATGTTTTCTAAACATCTGTAAAATGTAATTTATTCCTGTGATCAAAGGTGAATGTTCAGCATCATTACTCCAGTCTTCAGTGTCACACGATCCTTCAGAAATCACTCTAATGATTTGCTGCTCAAGAAACATTTCTATAGTATTAAAATTTTTAAGGATTCTTTGATAAACATAACTTTCAAAAGAAAAGTGTGTGTGTGTGTGTGTGTGTGTGTGTGTGTGTGTGTGTGTGTGTGTGTGTGTGTGTGTGTGTGTGTGTGTGTGTGTGTAAAAGCACTCTGGACCCTTTTGTGTTCCACAGAAGAAAGAAATTCCAGCACATTTAAATGACATGAGGGTGAGTAAATGATGACAAAGTTTTCATCTTTTGCTGAACTTTAACTTCAAACATGCCAACAGTCACAGAAGTGGGAATGAACTCTGGTGTTCCCACACGCTGAGGGAAAGTGAGCGTTTGTAGAAGACTCAGGGACAGTGTTCACACACACAGTAGTCGGCATCCTCTCTCAAACACGTGTTGGTAGCAGCGCTGCTTTGATCGTGTGTCTCTGTAACCTTGTTGTCACATCAACGGTTTCTGGTTTTACACACCCCACTGTGACGGGCTCACCTCTCTTCCTCGTGTCTTTCTCTCTGTTCTTTCTCTTGACTTCCACCTCACATCTTTCCACACTCATCTTTCTGTGTTCCTCTGCACTTCCTTGCCTCTATCTCCCTTTAATGACTCACAAATGACTAGGACTGTTCTTGTAATCGGACAAAAAGTCAGGAACCATTCCAAAAGTCCCCTTATTATGCAATTTTTAAGGTACTTAATTTTGTTTTGGAGTCTTCTACAATAGGGTTACATGCATCCAAGGTAAAAAAACACAAATTTTCCCATTATATATATTGCAGCATCAGCTCTTTTCTCACAGTGTCTGAAATGGTTCGATCAAGGATTCGGTCTCTCTAAACCAATTCTTTCCGTGAGCGTCCTCTGCTCTGATTGGTCAGATGGCCAAGTCTGCTGTGATTGGTCGATCGCTTACAGCACGACCCATTAACACTGAACATCTGAATTTCAGCTCTTTCTCAGCCCTTGATACAGTAATGATTGCGTTGGTTTTACCGTATCAATTCGGGCACGAGTCCTCATCCTTTGGAAGTGCATCAAAGTGGATTTACTTTAGCAGCAGAAAACAGCGTCTTCTCGACATGAACAACACGAACCAAACTCTTCCAGTCGCAGATAAACTACAGTGTTTGAGGGCGGGGCAAAGCAGACGCTGTTCACCGACAGCCAATCAAGACCACAGACTGGCATTATGCAAATGTGTTACAAACATACACAGGTTCAGCAGGAAGTGAGACTGGAATTACTGACCACTCGTTTCAGGCAGTTCAGAATCACTTCTTTCTTTCGGGAGACAATAACTCCATTTGTCTTTGAAACTTTGCCGACCTTTTAAATTCACAAACAGCTATATATTACACGCTACATGAAATGTAATTTCCCAAAAATCATAATAGGGGCACTTTAAACACAAGAATTATCTATTCTAATCGAGTGGAGCAGTTCTTAAGAAATGGAAACGTACTTTTTAAACATACTTTAATGTAAATAATAAAAGGTTATGCAACCAAACATAGTTTCGTTTTTGTTTAGAAAAAAATAATCGTTAATTGGAATCCCTGCACATTTTGTTTCAAATCATTCTCTGCATAATTTCTGCTCTTGATGACAATGGTGGCTAATTTACTATAGTTTTACACCAGTACCAGTACCAGTAACTAACTATACTGTAAACTATGATGTGACTATAAGATGCTCCACATCTCCCCCTCCCGCCAGCACACCTGTTTAGTATAAGTGCTCTGATTTAATGAGGGTATCTGTGGCTGATCAAGCACCGTGTCGCCCTAAACGTTGTGTCATTCATCAAATCTGCCACTGTTGCATGCAGCGGGTTTGTTTCATTAGTTCAGCCCCTGCGCTCACATCATATAATCACCCTGACTGCGTCCACCAAACCCGCTCATTTCATATCAGTTACCGTGTCTATGATGAATGAGCTTTTAACTATTAATGAGCGTCTACATGCAATCAACTCAGCAGAGCACACAATAACATAATCATCACATGCACACAAATACATTAACCATCAGGAGGCAAAGAGAGACTGATTGTTTTCTGTGTTAATTAAGAGCACTTTACCAGTGATGATGTGTTTAGAGAGAGAGAGAGAGAGAGAGAGAGAGAGAGAGAGAGAGAGAGAGAGAGATACTCCTTATCTTAAAGTAAAATCTCTGCAACTGTTGCATTATAGTAATGAAAATAAGATTTTTTGCATTATTGTAATGAGAATTTGGGGGGAAAATGTGCCTAATTAATTATATTTATATATAATATATAATATATGATACATTTAAATATACATTATATAACAGTATATATATCTCCTATTGCCCCTAATAAGCTGCATTTTCCTGGGGAATCAAAATCAAAAGGAATAGGAAATTATATTGTGACATTCAACCACATTCAGCTGTATATGCCATGGAATCATCACCACATAGTGTACAACTACTGACAAACCACAAAGTTATCAAAAATAGAAACCACCAGCAAAACACAAATATGTTCTGTTATTGCCTCTGTTAACAAAGCACAAAAATCCCCTAAAGTTGTTGTTCTGGAGAAACAGCAGAGCATGTTCTTCATACAAAATGTGCAACAGTTCATCAGTTGTTCTGCTTCGAGAAAAAGAGACTTAATCTGCTCCCAAAACAAACTGTGACAAAACCAAGTGAGCTTGTAGACAGTATGCTGGACGTGGAAACTTCTAAATTAGGCTACTTGTCAAAGTCAAAACATTTGCAATTTACGGGTCAGATGAGGTAGAAACAGTGTCTTAAAGAAACAACTGTGCGGTTTCACTTATGTGTGCCCATGATGCCCACAACTGCTGCTTGACTACGCAGGCAGCGCAAAAGGTTTGAATCCCAGCCACACAGTCATGTGAAAGTTATAAGTGCATAAAGCAATTACACCTAAATGTGTGTTACCTGCTGTAAACAGACTCCCGGCGCAGCAGACAGTCAGCACGGACACAACATGCGCGCAGACCGCGGGCAGGAGCGCACGCTTCGGGCTGTACCGGCTGGACATGGTGCCCGACGGGAATCCGCGCGGATCACGGCAGAACGACCATAATATAGAGCAGCGACGGCAGACACACGGCGGCTGAGGACTTCACACACTTCCTGAAATCTGAGAGACTCTCAGGGCGTCAGGAGCGTTTAGACGCGCGCGCCACACATCAGCTCTTCATGAGCGCACGAGCCACATAAACTCAGGCAGCCTCGTGCAACGGTCTGCGCGCGCGCGTGTGCGTGTGTGCGAGCGCTACGATGTTCTGACGCCTCTGATTTCGGATAAGTGTAAAAACGCAGCCTAGATCAGAAACGGCGGTAACAGTTTATAATAACTCTCATTATTATTCGCTAACAAACAATGTCTTTGTCTTGGTTGCAGGGGTGTTTGGCTAAAGAAGCATTTCTACAGTTATTGACCAGCCCAAAGCCTCATTGAAATCACATTTAGTCACTATATACAAGTTGTCATTTTGGAACCTACTGTTCATTTGAGACGTGACAAAAAGCTAATGCAAAAGCAAAATAAATAATAATAATAATTGACCTTTAAGCATTATATAATGGTGTTATAGATGTTTTTAATGAAAGTTATTGTGTTTTCCATGCCAGAGGATAACACATGTCTGAAATGTATTAATAATGAATTAATAATGAATATTATTTTATGAGTGAGACAGTGAGTTGAAAGGGCAACGAACTCGGCATTGATCAGTTTAATCTAGTGTCAGTAATTTATGTTTTAATTAAAGGATAATGATTCATTGAAATGGTCATCATGCCATTTAATCCCATAATTAGTAGGACCAAGAATAGAATATTCAACATGACAAGTAATTCAGAGCCACGGTTACTTGTAATGCGTAATGTCATGTGAATGACCTCTAACGATGGCCTTAATTAAATAATTGAATAATGCTAACTCACAGCAGTATTGGACCAGCATGCACTGCAATGCACATTCAGTTTGTGAATCTGCCCTGATTTACTGCAGCACAGACATGAAAAAAGCACACATCCATGATGAACCTGTGCATTATTCAAAAGCTGCATCACTTAAACAACATGCAAAACCTCAGACTGCACGATCCGAGCACAATGACAACATCAACAGCGTTTGCTGTGCAGCCACATGAGAGAAAATCTAATTTCCAAAGAGCAAAAACTGTGCGATTTCATCATTCTGTTCTTGCATTACCCCGATTTCAAAAGGCCAGACAGGAATGGTTCCAAGAGACAGCACAAATCCATTCGAAACACATCCTCAAACACTGTCCTGTAGCTGGAAATAAAGAAACAGACTTTAACATCGAACAAATCCCCATTTTCTCCAAGAACTATTTAATGAAATGCTAAAGCAGGAATGACTGTCAGAGTAAGGGAATAAGTCTGAATAACAGTATCTTTCTGGGTTCCTCTGCACTTCCTTGACATCTCCTTTTAATGATAAATGACGGACAGTTCTTGTAAATTAATTGGACAAAAAGAGTCAGGAACCATTCCTAAAGTGCCCCAAATCCTAATTCTACAATAGGTTTACATGCATCCAAGTTCAAAAAACACAAATTTTCTCATAATATACAGCATACAGCAATAATGCAATAATCTTTTCTCACAGTGTCCATATGGCACTGTCCACCAGGATTTTTCTTTTCTTGAACAGGCTCTTTCCCATTTCAAAAACGTTATTAATGAGTGTGCATAAGAATTTAAATGTTTAAAAAAAAATCTACCAGACATATAATGATTTAAGTGTTAATAAAATGCAACAATAATACAATTGATAATAGCAAAATAATATGAAAAAAATATGACACTGTAAAATACACTCACCTAAAGGATTATTAGGAACACCACACTAATACTGTGTTTGACCCCCTTTCGCCTTCAGAACTGCCTTAATTATACGTGGCATTGATTCAACAAGGTGCTGAAAGCATTCTTTAGAAATGTTGGCCCATATTGATAGGATAGCATCTTGCAGTTGATGGAGATTTGTGGGATGCACATCCAGGGCACGAAGCTCCCGTTCCACCACATCCCAAAGATGCTCTATTGGGTTGAGATCTGGTGACTGTCGGGGCCATTTTAGTACAGTGAACTCATTGTCATGTTCAAGAAACCAATTTGAAATGATTCGAGCTTTGTGACATGGTGCATTATCCTGCTGGAAGTAGCCATCAGAGGATGGGTACATGGTGGCAATAAAGGGATGGACATGGTCAGAAACAATGCTCAGGTAGGCCGTGGCATTTAAACGATGCCCAATTGGCACCAAGGGGCCTAAAGTGTGCCAAGAAAACATCCCCCACACCATTACACCACCACCACCAGCCTGCACAGTGGTAACAAGGCATGATGGATCCATGTTCTCATTCTGTTTACACCAAATTCTGACTGTCTCAACAGAAATCGAGACTCATCAGACCAGGCAACATTTTTCCAGTCTTCAACTGTCCAATTTTGGTGAGCTCTTGCAAATTGTAGCCTCTTTTTCCTAGATGAGTGGTACCCGGTGGGGTCTTCTGCTGTTGTACCCCATCCGCCTCAAGGTTGTGCGTGTTGTGGCATCACAAATGCTTTGCTGCATACCTCGGTTGTAACGAGTGGTTATTTCAGTCAAAGTTGCTCTTCTATCAGCTTGAATCAGTCGGCCCATTCTCCTCTGACCTCTAGCAACAACAAGGCATTTTCGCCCACAGGACTGCCGCATACTGGATGTTTTTCCCTTTTCACACCATTCTTTGTAAACCCTAGAAATGGTTGTGCGTGAAAATCCCAGTAACTGAGCAGATTGTGAAATACTCAGACCGGCCGTCTGGCACCAACAACCATGCCACGCTCAAAATTGCTTAAATCACCTTTCTTTCCCATTCTGACATTCAGTTTGGAGTTCAGGAGATTGTCTTGACCAGGAACACACCCCTAAATGCATTGAAGCAACTGCCATGTGATTGGTTGATTAGATAATTGCATTAATGAGAAATTAAACAGGTGTTCCTAATAATCCTTTAGGTGAGTGTATTTTCATGATTTATTATCACAAACTTTTTTCTTTTGTCAAATCAACTTAGATTCACTAACGTTGTTCATATAACACTATTTTGAGTTTCGTTGATTATACTAATCTCTTTCTGTGTATTAGCCTAATTATTTTTTTTTGTTTTGTTTCAATGAACTCTAAATTTTAAGGCCACTATTGTACTTACTGTTTTAAAGGGGCTGTATTGAATTCAAAAACCCTTGTTATTAGCGACACCAGTGGCCAGTATTGCTCATGCTCACATAATACAAGAGACTGAATGTGATTCAGTGCCCAGTTTTTTTTTCCGTTCTTAGCTTAGAAGTAAAAAGTAGTTGGAAATACCTTTGCAGCGTTATACTTTTAACGAACATCCAGACGCCTTTGAATTTCGGAGGCCCGTAATTTGTAGAGCTCTCCAATTGAATTCTTACTAGTAAAAATGCAATTACGACGAGTATCGCTGGGTACAATCTAAGCTAAAACGGCTTGCCATACACGCCTAAAATTCACATCCTTTTGATTTTCCTGGGAAAACGTATCGAGTACTTCACGTGTGTGTGTGTGTTCAGGGAATTTCCTGAAGTAAAAATCAGCTCTTCATTGTTGAAGTCATTACTTACTTACTCACGTTAATGAGAAACTGTCTTTTACCTTGGGAACACAAAGGGCCCTCATTTGGTAGAATGGCCCTCATAAGCCCCGTGCTCTTTGTTGGAGGAAACAGACCTAATTCAGAGGCATGAGATGTCCCGTCCCACCCCGTCAATGTACCAGCTGTCTTCAGGAGTGAAATAACCTTCAGACGAGCTCCTGTGGGAACGCAGGGTCAGTGCACACCATACATGTCCTATGAACTTCCTTTGCATGCTCTCACCTGTGCCGTCCATTCAGTGCTGTGGGGAAAAAACGTGTAATGCGAAGAAATGCAGTATGATGGATTACTTGTGGTGTCTCTATTCTATTTCACCTGAACCACTGACCTGGAGGGTCTGGTTCTCATATCTCCAGGTATAGAGCCATATTCAGCCCTCAGTAGGGGTGATTGGGTCCAAATGAACAGAACAGACTTTACAATCCCAGACAACAGGGTCTCTGGTTTCACAAACGCCTTTGAGAAATCCTATTACTCATGCAGCATGTCATTTTGATCAGTGTGTAAAACCCTTTTGTATCTTAAGAACCACAATAATTCTCAGAGAAAAGGCGATTTATGGGTTTACGCGGTTCGCTCTGGTTCTAGGTCAGTGTTCCACTGTAGTCATCAACATCCCGCTATGATTCATCACGGCTCTTCATCCCAGGCCAGAAGAAGTTTCTCTAGAGCAATATTCATCCATCCATCCAGCCGAAATGTATTCAATTTCCTGTTATTTAGGATTGTGCTTTTACAATCCTGTCAAATTTATTATCATCAAACTCAAAGCCCAGAATACTGAGAAAAGCCTCTTGCAAAAACACATCAATATATTCCTCATGACGTTAAGAAAAGATTCTAAATTTAGTTGGCCTAGAAGAACAAATATGCTTTAAGATACTGTATGTGCTAAAGGTTTAGCAGGAATATTTGAAGGAATAAATGTTATTTTGAAGCCGAAAACTGAAAATGTCTTGCGCCGTGAACCAGGGTTATTTTTTATAGTTAACTAAAACCATAAAAAAAAAACTTTAATTACTTGAAATAAAAATAAACTCTAACTGAAATGAAAAACTCGTAATTTTCTTAAAAACTGTCATAGTATCTTAATGATACTAAAACAATACCGCCAAATTAAGAATGAATAAAACAGGGTCTCCCGAAATGAGGTTCATGAGGAAACTGCAGGTGGTTCATGAGTTTATGAATAGCTAATCATTTAATAAAAAAACAAGTGAAAATAAAAACAATCAGAATAAAACATGTTAAAAAAAGATTCAATATTTTATTTGTTTATTTCCATGCATTGTCAGAAACTATTAACAATCATCAGAGAACCGTGGAAATGCAAATGTGTTGTAAAATTATTGAAGTATTAAATGAAATGATCAGAGGGACTTCAAGTAAATATTTTTAGGGTTTTGGGAAGTTTGGGAATCTCAGGCATAAAACACGAAAAACGGTCAGTATATTTATAGCTATTTACCTGAATAACATCTCCAGAAGAAGATTTAAATGCAAATATAGCAACAAAAAAAAACTTGAGCATTCGCACCTATGTTTCTGTACTTGCGTAAATTATGGCCTAAAATGCATCATCACATTCACAAAGCAAACTACATTATTTGACCCCAGCACACATGTAATGTTTTGATCTCCAAAAACCCAGTAGTTCATTCACCAAACACAATAAAAGACACAATATAAGGTCTTTCGAATCAAGTTTTACTGCAAGACTTGGGTGTATAACTCGCAGACCATTGCACAGTCATGTCCCGTCTGAGCAGGCACGTGTGGGACAGTCTTGGCTCGTTCTGAGAGAGGACAAAAGCCTCTTTCACTTCGTGTGAGCGAACTGCTCCATTAGAGATGCATTCCTATTCAGATGGGGTCAAATTCCTTTTGCTCCCGGCTAATGGCTCGGAGACACACGGACAGAGAAAGCCTCCTGATGTCATGATGAGCCCGCAGAACGTACGACTGCAAGGCTGAGAGCAAGATCACAGTCCCTCGTGTCTAAGATGTCTTCAAATGTCCCGTTCTTTGGATGTTCGGCTTTGGCGAGCTGTGATGTGCTCTTTTGTGTGTCTGGACAAGAGTGCACAGTCAGTGTATACGGCAATTGCAGCATCTCTCAGAAGCCAAAGACTCTCCTGATGGCCTAAGATGTCCTGTGTTTGTCATGTGATGCTGTTTGGAGACTCTGACATGTTTGTTGAGCAGCAAATCATCATATTAGAGTGATTTCTGAAGGATCGTGTGACACTGAAGACTGGAGTAATGATGCTGAACATTCAGCTTTGATCACAGGAATAAATTACCTTTTAAAATATAATACAACTTATTTTTAAACTGTAAAATATTTCACAATATTACTGTTTTTACTGTATTTTTTTTATCAAACAAATGCAGTCTCAGTGAGCAGATGAGACTTCTTTAAAAAACATTAAGAAATCGAAATCGTACTTATTCCACACTTTTGACCCGTAGTGTGTAGAGGGAATAGATGTAATCCAGAGGCACTTTTATCCTGGAAGGAGCTATTCCATAACATTTATAACCGTTGTCATGTCATATTTTTCAAGGGCCGGTTTGAGAGCTGTGGAGTGAGAAGAAACGCGAGTCCAAGGCGGTGTCAGTGATTTCCTCCTCTCTGCAAAATCTGCTCCAGAAGTTTCTGTAAAAAAAAGCAAAACATAAAATTTAGTCAGTTTTGTTCCAAATGTCCATAATTTGTGGTCAGCATGGGTTGGACATGCCAAATGCTTTTGTTGAAACACATCATAATTAATTCTGGATGTCTGGCTGGGTGATAGGGTGTTTTAAAGAAATGCTGTTTTAAAAAAATAATCATTGCAGTTTTAAGGAAGATATTAAAAGTCAATTTGAACTTTTGTTTCTCTTGTGAGTGTTGAAAGGTTCTCTCTCATGGGCTCTTTCTTCATGCACCAAGACTTTTCTCTTCCGTCAAACATTTACAAAATGTGTTCAAATCATAGTACTTTACACGTTTCAATATTTTACTTTACAAGATTTTTAAGTTCTTATACATGGCACTTTTTCACATTTATATTATTTGTTTGTGATGGGAATAAGAAGTGAATTGGTGGATGAATTTTTACATTTGACATAATCTGACAGGAGCTTTGTTAGGGATTGCAACCACCTGGTTATCTGGGGTTTTAATTCAGAAACAATCAATTTCATATCACCATCACATGCAATATCAGAAAACCCACACAGTTACTATTATTCCAAGGTTGATCAAGGCCGTGATCTCAATATAGACGTATGTTGAAGAATCACCCATATAGAAGATGGAGAAACAGAGGGAAACATGGGAAAAGCATCCAGCCTCATGACAGACACACACATATTGGCTGGCAATGATGTTATTGTCTATATTTGTTTGTGTGTGTGTATGTGTGTGTGTGTGTGTGATCATGTGCTGTGCTATCATTGGCAGTAACTGGGTGTTCGCTCCTGTGAACAGTAGCTCCACACACACACACACACACACACACACACACACACACACACACACACACACACACACACACACACCACAATGAAGCTCTTACAGCACAGCCAACCAGAGAACATTCAAAACACACACACACACACACACACACACACACAGACGATTTTCAAATTATTCGTCTCTTACATGCACACCACCACCAACATCATCATAATCATTAACTAAATGTTATTTTCTTATTCCCTCATAATGCCAGAACATGAAATATAAAAATAAAGCTGAGGATGAAACTTTGACCATTTTTAGAACAGCATATCATGATGAAACTGTTGATTGCCACATGACATTTTTGTGTGTAAGTGAATATGCTTTTTGCTTTTTTGACTACTGTCATACACAGATACTCTGGCCTATAGCGACATCTGGTGGAAGAGAAGTAGGACATTTACCCTTGGATTGAATAGTGCTATTACTTCATAGCAAATCATACAAAATATTTATATTTAATTATTTATATACAGTCAAATTACTATATATATATTATACTATATATAATTTTACTATCTGAAGTTATAAATGTGTCATAATGTGTTAAAATCACAAATATAAGTTCTTAAAATTGCAATTTCTTTAATATGTAGGCTATATATTTATATGATTTGTTTGTGATGGAAATGAAAAGTGAATTAGTAGATTAATTTTAAGATTTTAAGAGATATTTTAGGGATTGCAACCAAACTGAATTCACTTACCAGAGTTTAAAATGAAGTGTAAACATACATTTCATACAAATTTATCTGCTGTTACCAAAAGTACCCGCAGCATTTTACATTTACAGATTTTTGCAGGTGTTTTTATCTGTGTCAGATATTTACCATGTTATTCTTCTAGTAAAGTGCTTTTTTTAATAATGTGGTCTATCAGTATGAGTTTGAATAACTTAAGATTGTGTCAATTCTTATTTTTTTACAATGATTTTTTTGTGGTGCTGAATGATTACCATGTATTTATATGGTACTTCAGGATACTCCAAAGAATATCATAGTATTACTACAGTTTCATTTCCAAAAACATGGTATTTTTTATGAAGATTGGCCGGAATCAAGTATTCCTGAGAATCTAAAATCACCTGACTCTAAAGCGTTCACATCGGACACAGGCCAGTCTCCCATAAGTGCTCACAACACTGGATTCTGACCCTACATGTCTCCTTTCTTGCCTTCAGAAAACTGTGAGACTTCCAAAATAGGGTCACAGATTAACACAAAATGTCATGGCATTGTGTGCGGAAACTGGAAGCAAACATGACCAAACAACATATGCACCAAATATATTCTGATTGACTGTGTGCACCTGGTTTGGACACTTTATAAGGATTTATTCTAATCAAATAGCAGTGCATCACTAACCAAACACTGCAAATAATTACATAATCAAAAACAAAAGCTTTTTGAGTCAGAGTGATGTGCAATTGTGAAGACAGGCCTAGAAATGTGTGTTTTCTGACACTGTTGAACATGGCTCTCTGTCAGGGACTGTAAGAGTAAGAGGTGTTTAGGAACAAAATGCATCGGGCAAAATCAATCCCGATAGTTAAGGGGTGGAAAGGGTTTAGAGAAGTCGTCCTTCTCCGGTCCGATGGAATTAGTGGAATTTTGTAAAGATAACCGAATACCTTGTGACGGCATATTGGAAAAGCTTCACGTTCAGGATTAATGCTGAGAATTAATCTCATTTGTTGAACCAGTTAACGCCGACTCAAAAATGCAATCCCACACACTGAGAGAGCACACACACACACACACACACACACACACACACCCGCGTGGTAATGATTACCGATGGACCTCGGAGCTGATCTGCGATCTGTCTTCACTTCTGCTCTCAGATCAGCGGCCGCATACCTTTTTAAAGAGCTCTGCCCGCAGCCTGTTGGTCCGAGATGCCAGTTTTCTTTTCTCCTCGTCTTTTTTTCTCTTTTCTTCCTCTCTCCTCTTCCTCACTTCAGGGAGCTGGTTATAATTCCTGTCAATCAAAGCTCAGGGTTAGCATGCTTGACATACTAGCTGCTGTTTACAAATGAGCACTGATGCAGAGAGAAAATAGAAAGGAAAGTGTTGAGAAAGAAAGTGGCAATTGTGCATGCACTGCAATAAGTTTGTTCTGGGTGGTTGCAAGAATGTTGTCGGGGTGTTCAGGGTGGTTGCTTGAGTGTTGTTGGGGAATTCCAGGTGGTTGCTAGGATGTTTTTGGGTGGTTTCTAGGGTGTTGCTAGGGTATGTTAGGTGGTTGATAGGGTATTTTGGGGGTATTCTTGGTGTTTTAAGGGTATTTTGTGGGGTTCCCAGAATGTTGTTGGGTGTTCTGGTGGTTGCTAGGGTGTTGCTATGGTATGTTAGGTGGTTGCAAGGGTTTTTGGGGTATTTTGCAAGGTTGCCAGAATGTTGTTGAGTTGTTCTGGGTTGTTTCTAGGATATTTTGGGTCAACTTTCTAGAATGTTGTAAGGCCATGTTGTGTCCTGGGTGGTTGCAATGGTGTTGTTGGGGTATTTTGGGGTTGCTGTGGTGTTTTATTTTTATTTTGCGGGTTGCCAGAATGTTTTGGGGTTTTCTGGGTGGTTGCTAGGGTGTTGTTGGGGTATTCCAGGTGGTTGCTAGGATGTTTTTGGGTGGTTTCTAGGGTGTTGCTAGGGTATGTTAGGTGGTTGATAGGGTATTTTGGGGGTATTCTTGGTGTTTTAAGGGTATTTTGTGGGGTTCCCAGAATGTTGTTGGGTGTTCTGGTGGTTGCTAGGGTGTTGCTAGGGTATGTTAGGTGGTTGCTATGGTTGTTGTATTCTTGGAGTTTATAGGTATTTTGAGTGGTTGCCAGATTGTTGTAGGGCCAGGGGTGTTCTTGGTGGTTTCAAGGGTGTTGCTAGAGTATGTTAGGTGGTTCCAAGGGTTTTTGGGGTATTTTGCAAGGTTGCCAGAATGTTGTTGAGTTGTTCTGGGTTGTTTCTAGGATATTTTGCGTCAACTTTCTAGAATGTTGTATGGCTAGGTGTGTCCTGTGTGGTTGCAAGGGTGTTGTTGGGGTATTTTGGGGTTGCTGTGGTGTTTTATTTTTATTTTGCTGGTTGCCAAATTGTTTTGGGGTTTTCTGGGTGGTTGCTAGGGTGTTGTTGGGGTATTCTCGGATGTTGCTACTGGTCTTTTCTCACTGGCAAAAAAAAACCCCTTTAGATAGCCTATGTTTGTTGTTTAAAAAGAAACAAGAATGAAACATTTAACTAAAAGAAATAACAACATATCGTTTTTTTTTCTGAGATCAGAATATATCAGAGTTAGAATTAAGAAATAAACAGTGAATGTTTACAACATTATCTGGCAAAACTGCCTGTGTTATTCAGTCACACACCTTAAATCAAACTTCTGAACATGGCCACTCATTCGTGCAGAACCCATCCAGCCGTGCATCAAAGAGGTTTAATTTGGAAGCACAGTGAGACCAGATCTAATCGGATGAGGGTTTTATTCAGCGGCAGCGAAATAAACAAGCTGTGAAAAGCACAATCAGAGCGGCAAAACCTTGCAGCCACACAGACACACACAACACCTTCAATACAGATAGAACTGATACAGGTGTTTGTGTCTGTGCCAGAGAAATAAAGCAGGAAAGGTGTTTTTCAAAACAGGAACTGGCATGTTCTTTTACCTCCTGGACCGCAGCTGTAGACCCTTTTCCATGATGCTTCTGTCTTTGGATTTCAAAAGGCTTTCTGCAAAACAAACACACACACTATAAATTAGGTTTCTGAATATGTGCACTCAAATTCAATGATAAAATCAAAAGTCCATGATTAAATGTTGCTCAACCATCAACTTCAGATTGTTTTGGTCACCAGAATTCAGAAAATAAATTGGCAGACCCTTACATTATTACTCAACTCAATTTTAAAAATAACATTATTTATCACAAGCAAGTCTTCTTCTAACAATATTTGCAGTAAAGTGAAATACAGGGATAATCAGGCCCAAACTGTGCACGCCGGAATCAGCAAAAAAGCTTATTTTTTTATATAGGATAATATATATATTTTTTATATACATTCAGTTGTCCATGTTAACAGCCATTCAGATTCTGTCTGGGTCTTGCAATAAACATCAAGAAGCCAGTGATTTTATCACAATTAAGGGTGTTATTTGAAAAAAAAAAAGAGGGACATAAAACAACCTAATGTAGTTTGCTGGCTATCGCACGCACGCACACACACACCCACACACACATTAAAGCCAATGTCTGACCAGATGGGGGCGATATTTCCTGTCTTTTAACACTGGCTGTATGACAGTCACTGATATTGTTTCTCCAGTGTTCTGAAAATTCCCTGCTCTCATTTTAGAAGCCGATTTGATAAACAGAGTCTGTCTGAATATTGAGGACATGAAAGTGTTGTTCATTTCGACTGGGCTTGAACATGTATGAATGGCATGCTAGTTTTCCAGCCTCCGGCTCGCTGACAGCATGTGCTGCGCACCTCGCTCGGGGCTCTGGGGGGAGATCTGGGCTTTCTGCCTCTCCTGCGACCTCCACTCCAGGGCTCGAACTCGGGCCTGTGAGCGCTGGATGAAATCAGGCCGTCTCATCGCTAAAGCTTCCTGCACACAGAGAGACAACCCATTAAAGGGGCGAAATAGCAATTCAATTCAAATTTGGAATTTATAATTTGACGTGGAAATCAAGATGTTCAAAACTACATCAGTAAAATCCCAAATGTGATCTCTTTGACATCTCAGTTGTTTCTCCTAGACAGCAATGAGCTACATGGAGAGAAAAGGGAGACCTGTTTTAGACGATGACCATTAGTTAAGATGGTCATTAGCTGGTTGAGCTACCATGTTCAAAATGCTCAAGCCATATGACAAGCTGGTGTCTGGTTTCTTGCTGGTCCAAAGTGGGCTGTCATCAGCTATAGACCAGCTAATGACCATTTTTGCACAAGCTAATTAAGCTAAGTTCAGACCATCTATAAACCAGCTATATATCCTGTACCAAAACAGCTATCAGTTTAAGATGGATTTTCCAGCAGCAAAAAAAATAAATAAAATTTAATATAAATATATTTTAATTTTACTGAAGTAAAAATAAAATAATATATGTAACTTATTATCTTACTGTGAAATATACCTTTCCTTTGTAAAATATTTTTAAAACACAAATTGGATGTTGCAAGGAAGGAAAGATTAACACTTTTCCCACAAAACTATATCCAGATTTGTTTTATTTCCTACCTAAAAAAAAAAAATCCAATTTAAAACAATCCAAATTATTAAAATTGTTCTCTTGATTTCCAGTCTTCAGAATTCTGTAAATGTTAATATTTAAAATGCTGTTTTTCACCCTGAAATCCTACATTTTAGAGGGGAAATTTGCCTGAAATGTTCTTAAAGGCCAAAATCAATCACATATATATAATATATATAAGTATATTATTATTCTAAAATGTAGAATAAATTAGAATAGTATAAATGGAAAATTTAACTGAAAAAAATTGCATGTTCTCGTTAAGAATATTTTAGAGCAGAAGTCAAGTCATCTTCATTTATATAGCGCTTTTAACAATGGATTGTTCCAAAGCAGCTTTACAGAGATAAACATATAATTTAAGGTAACAGAGATTGTTTTGGCTTTATAGCGGTTCTTGAATAATGTTATTTCCAGCTAAAGTTAGTTTTGATTGATTCACCTCCATTGAAATTATCATTTGTTATTAAATTAGGGGCCACTAAGACGACGCCGTTCTCTCTAAACAGACTTATTATCCCGAGAAGTACCTTCAAACAACAGAAGAGTAACTCACGCTAAGTGACAATGCCGTTTCAGGAGGCACATTTTGGGACTCAATCGGAACAAACTCCACACATGGACTTGCTGGAGCCGTTTTGTTCTTCCCGTCAGCACCAGCAGCCTCTTCATTATTCCCTCTCTCCTCAGTTAAAGACACTGATTAAGAGGAACACACACATATTTAGTTATGAAACACGAGCTCTTTTACAAAAAAAACCCTAATAAGCTCCCTACATAGGCAGCGTCATAACGGTCATGAAACCTCATAAGTGATCAATCTGTAATGCTTAACATTCAGGCAGGATTCTTGCAACAGCTCACAAGAGGAATCCAGGAAAAACTCTGGAGCTGCACTGATACTAACATGTCGAGAATGTAAAGACATCGATTGTCTCGGTGTTGTCTATGTCTATATAAGATCCCTTCATCTTGCTAAATGTCAGTGTCAAGTGAAGTTGTGTTTGAGGAAGCCAAAGGTCAGGAGACAGGCGTACCTGCTGTTGCTGTGTGGGATGTAGTTGGTGTCTGCTCATCCTTCTGTCTATGATGGGCCTGCAGCTTTATGTTGGCGATAACCGCAGCAGCGTTCAGGGCCAGGACAGCGTCTGCGCTGAGATGAGGCGAGTTCTCTAAGAACAAAGAGAGTGAGCATCATCCAGAGTCCAGTCGGTCTGAAACACTCTCCTCATGTGTACGGGAATGCAAACGCTTCTGGCTAGGCAAGCTGGACTTTGTTGATGCATTCAGAAACATAAGTGATGCAAGAATGCTACATACTATGGCAGAACGCTACTTCTGCTAGGCCAAAACTACTGTTAAAGTACTGACATATTTACAATGTTAAACTAGAGACGGTGCATTTGTAATGCATTCATGTCTGCATTAGCATACTTGTGTAGAATATGTTCTTGGCCTTTGAACACCTGGACACTTTTAATGCCAATGACCCCTGCCTATAACAAGCCATAATAAGCTATATATAAGAGAGGAAGAGAGAGAGAGAGAGAGAGAGAGAGAGAGAGATATGTGAAAACACAATAATTATTCTCTTTCTGGTCTTTAGAGTTCTCTACTTGTTTTTTTTTTCACCCTGAAATCCTACATTTTCTAGAGAAAACATTGCCCGCAAATGTCCTAAAGAGGTAAAAATCTAATCACATATAAAGTAAATAATGGCTTTTTAATCGTAAATAATTCTAAACATTTTCTTTGAGAGGTTTGAAGTCTGAAGTAATCGTAAATTACATCATTTGAAACAATAGCATGTCCTCGGATAGTTAAATGTGGGTGCACTTCAGCGGCTGACAGGTTTTTCTCCACGTGTAGCTGCTCTAAATTCCCACAGAAGCTCAAAAACCGGTATTGAAAGCAGGGTAGAAATAGATTATGCGTGCATAGGGATGCGTGGGAAAATGAAAAGATGAGAAAACACGTGACAGAAAGAGAGAGACAGGAGAGAAATCTCCCGTTTCAGGGCAGTCCGCCGCATAAATGTGTATCTGCTGTGAAAAGCCTCAATTAAAAACCTCTGCTCTCTCACACGATAATACTCATCTATTATACATCAAAGAAGCCTTACAGTGTGTTCTTGCGCATGTACTGCTGAATATCCACTGAGTCCTGCTAGTACCTGCCACTTTTAGGAGCGTGAGAGGTTTCATTTCTGAAATAGTTTCCTCACGCTTCTCAAACGCTCGATCCCACTCCAATCCCTCCTTCATTAAGCTCCTGCTCCTTCTTGCTTCACTGCTGCTGGAACTAACAAGGTCAATATTTGTCTTCTGGGGAACAGGAGAGCTCTTGTTGTGAAAAGCTGGATCTGTAACTGCATTAGCTCCATGTTCTGTGTGGTTAAACCAGCTTGCGTCACAGCTGAGAGGCCTTCGAAGTGGCTTGGGCTTCTTGGTGCTGGTCTCCTCTTCTGTGCTGCTATCATGTGGGTTGTTGAGGTAAAGAGACAGGCTGGATCTGTGCGGAGACCTCCATTGGTTTCTGCCTGGCTCTAAATATACAGTTAGTGCTCGGTTTAATGGCGAGGGATTGACTTTAGATTCATTGGTTTGGAGTCCTTCAGTGTAGCTGTGCCTGTAATGTGCTGTGTTGGGCTTTCCTCGATTGAAATGCTCTCTCTGTTCTGTCATTTTCACAATAGTTGCCTTTCTCCTCAGTACCACGCCGTGGTCAATCTCCTCATGATTACAGCCAGGGGTCAGAGCGAGGTTCTGGCTGCTAGTGCTTTTCATCCGCTGTTCGGTGACTTTGACCACTAAGGCTTTTCTTCGTTCAACGGCAAGGTTATTAGTCGCCATCGAGCTCAGATGCCCGGAATTCGGAAGACTGGAAGTGTGTGTGACCTTCCTGGAAGTGATGGTGATGGATGATATTGAGGAGCTCAATGACTCTGGTGCACTTTCACGTCTGCATGTGGGATCTTTTAATGCCGGGTGTTCGGGATGAGGGGGAGACTGGCCCGTTTCAACCTTGCTGGTAAAACTGGCTTTAGGATTCCAGGCCTGCAGTCCATTTCGTCCTCCCTCGGAGCTCACAGATCCCGAAGCCTGGAAACAAAAACAAAATCCCTTGAATTGGGCTTTGTGTGGATGAAAGAGGTTCTTTCTGCCTCCTGCATGCACAATAATGCTTACGGAATCCACATTGCAATAATTCGCCTCGTTCCGAACCCGTGTGTTCCACCGTTTCCATAGCAACCGCGTCAGTGTTGGAGAACTCAGGGGCAATACGCTGATTTCACGCAGCCGCCATTTTGAAATCGAAAGCGAGGCTCCGGTGGGAAGAACCCCGGAAGTACAGATAGACAACAATGCCTTGGACTACCAACCTGAAGCTGCTGCCGCGATTTACACTATTGGATGTTAATATCCAATATAGGATATGTATATAGTTCGTTCCTGCTTATTTTTTTACTTTCTGAATTATATATAAAAAATAAAATATTTTATTTATAAATGAATTTCACTGTATATAGTCTAAAGTACGAAATAAATGTATGTACATTTTTAGAATAACCGATTTCTACATTAAACACAACAATACGCCATCGCATTCGCGACTCTCCTATGATTAAAAGCGACACTTCCGGTTTTCTTCCCACCGGAGCGATTTCAAAATGGCGGCTGCGTGAAATCAGCGTATTCGTTAAGTTCAATTAAGTTTGAATTCGAGGCACTTCTTTATTATGTCATGAAAATCACAGGAGAGTTTTAATCTTTTGAACATGTTCTCAATGTCAGCAAGACTGAATAGGTAAGACCAAAATAGAAACGCTTGAGCATTTGAACATAAAAAACAGCTCATTTAGTTCTATGGTGTGTATATACACACGTTGGGTTTTTATGTTTTGTGGGGACATTCAATAGACATAGTGATTTTTATACTGTACAAACAAACTGTATACTTTATCCCATCACGCTAACCTACTCGTCACAGAAAACTTTCTGCATTTTTATATTGTTAAAAAATATCACTTGGTATGATTTACAAGCTTGTTTCCTCACACAGACACACACACACACGCACAGTACAGTGATGGCACTTAGATGTAGATACACTGCAGGGTATGATTTATACCGATACAAATATATATCTCTAAATCCAAACAGAGGAAGCATTAGCATTTCTGTTAATACTGAAACAGGATCAAGTTTATTTCACAATTATACTTTCTTTGGCCACGCAACATCCCAGTGGCATAGAAAAAAAGATGCAGAAAAGCCACCTGAAGCAAACATCCCATAAACAGTGCAATAAACAGAAACAGAAAGAGATTTATTCTGAGAATACATTTATTCAATATAAACACTTAACAGCTTAATTCAGAGCAACTGCTCATCGCGTTGAGATTGATTTGTGTGTAGGTCATCTGAAATTAAGCATGTAACTGATTACACAATGCTTTTAAAGAGCGTTTAAATGAAAGACTGCTGAGGAACAGAGACACAGCACAGACAAACTTAATCAAGATTGTAATATTTGTTCAGGGCTTAATGAACATCTATATTACCACTTTAGATGCGCACAACTTACAATTGGGTCATTCCGTGTCAACTCAACCAGAGGTCCCCGGCTGATTTTTTTTATTTTGATCATTTTTTTGTCTGGTGAAAGAAATGCATAAATTAAGTACTGAGTAATCCACTATTTGTAAAACCGAATTTATTTTATGGACTGAATTTTTGGAAAAATCTACAGTGGAATAGATTCAAACATGGTAAAATGCTTTAAAAAAGTTTTAACACTTTTATTGGTAGCAGTAAACATTCTAAAATTTGCTAAAATATATGTAAAATAAATAATATATATATATATATGTAAATATATATATACTGTATATACATATATACATACAGTGTAGTTGCAAATTAGAGTCTAAACTAGTAGATATCTAGAGCAATGGTGGGTGGAGTAAGTGGAAATAGCCTTTGCCAACAGGGTTGACTATTTGCACTTAGTGTAAATAGACACTGCTATTACTCAATTTAGTGGCATTAACATGTGCTTTTGAATCACAGGTCTCTATCAGGAGCAGCAAGGCTTTATGAACCTTTGGTTAAATACTGTATTTATAATAAGAAGGACAACAAACAAACATCTCTGTTACTTTACCCTGCGTCTAAGAGACCCAAAGGCCAATTTTCTACATGAAAAATATTTAACAATGAAACATCAGGCTCATACTGCATGACATTTTCTTACAGTAAAGGGGTTATTATTTTTATTTGTTCCTTGAGTTTCACTTATAATATAAAGCAAAACAAAACAAATATATATATGCATAAAAACAATTATTTCCAACCCTCATGCTGACCCTCTGTCTGTTTTTAAGGCGTGGCTCCTTTAAGGCTTGTCAGGGCCACTGCTATGATTGGCTAACGTCATTGGATAGGAAACACCCACTTGCTATTGCACACAAGTAAGTGTTTTGAAAACATTATCCGTCATTTACAGACAAAGCATTATGAAATAATTTACTCACGGTTTGTGATGCAGCTGCTGTAAGATCCAATACAGTCGCTGCTTCATCTTTCAACAAAAGATCCTTTGTGAACTCTCCATTACACTGTGCATCGTTTACAAAATAAAATGCTCCGAACAAACATATAATCCTATGACGCGATCCTGGACGCCATTAAAATAAACCATCCACTTGTTTCCGACACTGTGATCCTTCTGAAGTCTGTACGGAGACTCAAACGAGACGCTTAAACTGGACGCGTCAAAGCGTCTTTCACTCTTCCATTTGTCCTGTTGTCGACAGACTCAAGCGCGTGGAGTATGTCAGAAACTGAACGTGCTTCTGTATACTGTATCCAGTGTAGACAGCATCAGTGATTATAAATCGTTTCTATTTGCTTTTGACACAGTGCTCACATCCAGTGTAGGTAAAGCCGTTATTAAGTGACTGAATGCCAGTGGGCGGGGCCTATGGTGAGATGATGTATCATATGAGGCCCGTGTGACATCACATATCCCAAAGTTTTTGGAGCTTGATTAAATAAACGCTTTGTTTATAAGGAACAGAAAAGATCAAGGCCAATTTGATTTCTCATGTCATCATGACCCCTTTAATCCTATACGTTCTGACTTTAAGCAATATTTCAAAATTCAAAATGTCAAGGAATGTTACATTATTTCTGCTTGGTGTCTCAGAGACCCTAGATGTAAATCACGAATACATGCAATGGATTTTAACATGCAATCTGACTTCAGTAATACACTGTTTAATTTGATTTATTTTATTTTATTCTACAATGTGTATTTGCTGGTGTCGAACTGACCCCAAACAGAAACAACATTATTGTACTGTGTAATAATCACTTTTCCGAAAGGCGCATTCATAAATTCAGATACATGATAAGGTTAAAACTTTAATAATATCTGCCTATTGGGTTATGATTATTTCAGAGGACCATATTAAAAGTATTTGAAGGGATAATATAAGACTTTTCAACAGTGCATGAGGCTTAAACACTGGTGCATGGTTTTAACGGCAAGTTAGTTCCTGTATAAAGCAAACTAATGTATTACTAACCTGATGGAGGATGGAGGATGTTTTATCAGGTGTCCTCCAGTATCTAAAGCTTGCAGGTTCAGGTCTCACAGGTCCCCGTTCTGAATAAAACAAGAAAAGTCCACTTTGGGGTGATTTATCTGTGTCTCTCATTGAGAAAAGAAACCAAATTAAAAAAGAAAAGAAAACTAGAGAGAGCTGATCTCCAATGCCTTTCTGCGCACAATGTAAATACAACTGCATTTCCTGCCACTCCTGTCATAATAAGGCCGATCTTCCTGCTGTGTGTGTTTACAATGTCAACAGAGGTCTGCTTAGACCGACTTAACCTCCATCACTTACAGGTGACAGCGAGACAGAGAGCAGGAGAGATTTTAATCTGACAGAAGAGACACAGACAGCCACTGTGCCACCCGGCCGTGATGGATATTTCTCTGTCAGCGTTGCCAAGGCATTGTCTGACAGCTAAGGCGCCAAGCTAACTATTTCTTGCTGTCGTTTTTTAGGCAAGTAAACGCACTTCACACTGGCAGCTAACACCTGACAGGTAGCTATTTTCCCAGTATGCAGTTCCGCGCGGTACACACTCTTGTCAGTTGCTCAGGTGTTGTGTGTCAGGTTGAGTGGTTGCCTTTGAGTCATGTCAGAACAACGTATTTACGTTCTTAATTACCAGTGGGAAACTCTGGGAAGCTTTGGCTTTCTGAGTCGAGGGTGTGTTAATTAAATAATCGTGGTGGAAACAAATCGGTATTGATCAAAATGAACAAATGCAAATGCAAAAACAACCGAAGAACAGCCTTCACACACACGCACACACACACACACACAACCAGCATGGCACTTGTGTCCTGTCAGTGTCACCCACCATCTGGAGCTGGAGAGAAAGAAAAAGAGAGAAATTCCCAAACATTTTTGATGTAAACACTCATGGAGGAGTAAGTGCTCCTCGTTCCTCCTCCTTCCCCTTGACTTGGTCCTGCTCTCACCACTGTAATTACACTGACGCTGTGGCAGCATCATTATACGCCCGTCACCTGCTGACAGACTGAGAGAAAGATCCCAGCAGCAGCAGGAGAACTGGGACGACAACGGCATTGAGGAAACCGCCGGAAGAGACTGAAAACCTAATACTCCTCTGTCCCAGACTCCAACCAATCTGCTTCTGAACCCAAACAATCCGTCTCTGACTCCAAACAATTTGTCCCTGGCTCTAAACAATCTACAAAAACCCTTCCTTGGATTCCAAATACGCTGCTTTGGCTCCAAAAACTCTATGTATATATGTTTAAAGAATTCCATTTAGACAAACTTCAAAGAGATTAGTATATAAACCCAATAAATAAATGAACTAAGAAACAGAAGATTATGTCTCACTTTCTCTGTGTTTCTCAGTGTGCTAAATAGGATTCGCAAAACATACAAATAATGTTTTTCTTCTTTTTTCGAGCTTAAGAATATATTGTATCCCTAAAAATGCTAATTTAAGTTCTTTTATTTTTCCTTACAACTGTCCTTAAGACAAAACTTAAGAAGAATTGACATTCTTGAAAAAAAAAATCTTAAAAAATGTATTTGCATCTGGCCCCAGACCTTTGGCCGCTCAACTGCCATCTGTGGTTGAAACATAAAATTGCATCTTTTCTATACATGATGCAATCATACACTAATGAATGAGATGGCCGCGAAATTCCCCGCCAAATTTGACTGATCCAAATGCATTATTTTAAATGTACTGCTTCACTGATTATTTTTGTGTACTCATTAAATAATGACATTTTGATCATTTTTGCCCCAAAAAATCGTAAAATTGCAGTGCAATATTAGAACCATTAATAATATGCACAGCTGATGAAGCAATCCACTGAATTCAATGAAGATGATATTTCATACCACCACTGTGTAAAACGCAAATCTTCAAACATAAATCACTAGTGCCATCCGCCAAGCTGTTCATTCAGAACTTTTATATGCCGTCTTAGTCAATACGCACCATTTGGTCTTGGTCCGTTACGTTTATCAGGAGTGCTGAGCAACACTGGAGTGATGGGAGACTTCAGTTTCTGCTGGAAGAACACACACAGACTTTAGTTGTAGAACAGACAGATATGATCAGTCTATAAAGGATTGCATTAGATAACAAAAGCTTTGACTGTGTTTCTGAAGCATTAGTGGAAAATTTTGATAAATCACAGCTGCGGTTACTCTGAAAGTTAGTGATTTAGATGATGAGAAATTAAGCATTTGAAACTTTGAATCAATTGAAACACGCTTCGCAAAATGATTTACTTTTTCAAAGCGCTCGCGATGCCTGTTGGTCAGAACGGTGTAAATGCAGCTCAAACATGCATAAAATCACCTTTTACTAATTGCAAATGTTTTATTGAAAGTGAAATCTATTAAATGCTATTAACAACTTATCTGATACCATGTGTTATTTTATTAAATTGCAGGGTTGGTTTTTATGGAAAGCTTGGGTAATCAGGCCAATAAGAGACTATTAACTACAACTTCCTTTTTATGATACAAATGTGTCATTAAAATGTCTACAAATTTAGAAAAATCGATCCGAGATCAGGCATAAACCATATAGACACAGATAGTTCACAGATATCATCGCACCATAGAAATTCCAAAAGGTTTGAAACATTTGTGACGTAACAAAGCCTTATTTACTTATATCATGTGACTTTGGAAGTTTGATACACGCTCCAAATCACTGGTTCAAAACCAATGAAGGTCTTGAAGCTCGATGAACCATCACCTCTGCTAGTACACCTGTGTGACTTTGACAATGCAATGACATTCAGACATTTTGAGTGTGACTTGGGTGTCCAAACTCTACTGAAGTTTGAGCATAAAATGACTAAAGTGAAAATATGGATGGTTCACAAATGCTTTAGGATTCATTTCCATCCTCCGGGCCCTGCGGCACTGTTGTGATCCTGTTGTTGGCTCTGATGTGGTTGAATCTACTCCTTCCTAAATCTGTTCCGAATGGATCTAAGCACCTGCTGACAGAGCGGTTTTATCTCGACTTCATGCAGCACCCAGACAGCCACTGAAGTTCATGTACTTGACAGTCATCCAGATATTTTTCTCTCTTTCCCTCCTTTCAGTTTTCTATTTCACTCTCTCTTTCTGGCATCAGTTGGCACTAAGGTAAATCAGGTCTGAGAGCTTGGCTGTTCATTTCCGGGATTTATTCCCAGTGGAGGTGAGAGTGATTGTTGTGCAGTGTGGTGGCAGATAGTCTGCAGGACTCTGAAGGCTTTTATCTCCAGCGCGGATGACTCGATCACTCTGAACTTAGGAGCAAAAAAAGTTTGATGAACCATAGTGAGGCACTAAACGGCAACATGTGACACAGTAGACCTCTATTATGGAACTCCCACAGATCAGTTCTTTATCCCACAATCAGTCTTTAATCTTATTTCCATATAAAAACTGCACTGGAACTGATTCTAAATTGTAAAAAAATATAAGGCTGAACCTAAGTGATTTAGTGAATATCTGAACAATTTTCCTCTCCAAAGAGCAGATAAGCCATTATCAGGGGACACTTTAAAACCATGCCAAAAGCAAATTTATAAATGAAATTCAAATTCTCTGTGTCAGAATTGAAGGTAACACTTTATTTGAAGGGGTGTGCATAAGACTGACATGACACTGTCATAAACATGACATAACACCTGTCATGAACATGAAGGAGTCTTCATGAATGTTTATGACGGTTGTCATTAAGTGTCATTCGGTAAATTATGACACTTTTAATGCAAAGTTGACATTATTTAAAATGTCTTTGTTATGACAACTTGACATTAACAAAGACAAAAAATGTCTTTGTTATGACAACTTGACATTGACAAAGACAGAAATGTCTTTGTTATGACAACTTGACATTAAACAAGAAATCATAACCTGTCACAAATATGTCATAACAGGTCTAATTATCAAACTTGAAGTTATTTAGCTTTGCGTTAACATTACATTACCCTGTCATATGTTAAAGCATTTGTCATATGTCATATGTTAAAGCATTTGACAGTGTAATGACCCTTAATGACATCTTTATAACTAGTACCATGTGTTCCACTTTACTTGAGGACAAGTAAAATATTCATGACACAGTTATAATGGTGTCATGACGGCCAAAGTCAAAACCAACAACATACGACAGGGTAATGTAATGTTAACGCAAAGCTAAATAACTTCTTTAAGTTTGATATTAGACCTGTTATGACATATTTGTGACAGGTTGACAGGTTATGATTTCTTGGTTAATGTCAAGTTGTCATAACAAAGACATTTCTGTCTTTGTTAATGTCAAGTTGTCATAATCAAGACATTTTTGTCTTGGTTAATGTCAAGTTGTCATAACAAAGACATTTTAAATAATGTCAACTTTGCATTAAAAGTGTCATAATTTTCCGAATGACACTTAATGACAACAGTCATAAAAATTCATAAAGACTCCTTCATGTTCATGACAGGTGTTATGTCATGTTTATGACAGTGTCATGTCAGTCTTATGCACACCCCTTCAAATAAAGTGTTACCGAATTGAATATTGCTGCTTACTGCATACTGGAGAGTATATACTGGATTTTTTTTTAAAGTATGGTAAACAGAATGCAATATATTTCGCTGGACTGTTATATTTTCGGCCATCATTTACCAGAGTGATGTGGATGGTTGCTGGGTGGTTTTTCACATATTGATTGCAGTAGTTATAGAATTATGTAGTAGTATTAGTATTACAGGTGGTTATATATAGGGCAAATATTGCGAATCAGATTGGTTAGAAAAGAAACACCACATCTTTCCCCAACAAGAAACACGATTTGAGGAATCATTCAACTTGCTAACCCTCACAGTGATGTTTGCCTTAGCAAACACCATTAATGATAAATATTTTAAACAGTAGGACATTATTCTTACTTGACCTCATTGTGTTGCATGCCAAATTCTGCAAGTGCCATCCAGTCATCGTCTTGGAAAATCATGTTGAATAGCTAATTTTATGCAAAAATGTCTGACAATTAAATAAATATTTGGCCAAATTAGATAAATAAAATATAATATATATAAAAAGATCAAATAAATAATTAAAATACAAAAATGCTTCAAATGACTAAGAAAAACAATTCTAACGGTATGAATAAATACAAACAAAATAAATAATATATCAGTCACAATCACAAAATGTTGCATTCTCAAAACTGTGCACAGAAAACACACTGCAGAAATATTATATAGTATGGTATACGCTATTCTGAACTCCCGCTGTGACATCACTTCCCTTTCACATGACTCTTTCTTACCTGGCACCTGCTGTTGTCTTGGCTGTTGTTAGAGATGTCCGTCAGTATCACATGTCTTTGTATGGGCAGCCAGCCGAAGTGAACCGGAGCGAGGGCACAGAACTCAGCTCTTTCTGCACCGGGAGCAGGTTTAATGTGAACCGTCTTGCTCCTTGCATGAGACTCCAGGCTCTCACAAACAGAGGTCTGATTCCTCCTGCAGAAAGAGGAAAGGTCAGGACAGAGTGGGTTACTCCCCGTCATCTCATTTGGGAGAACCGGTGTTGAACAGGTCCTGTCCGCAAACTGAGGTATTTTCTTCTGAAGAGGACGTGATTGGAGTCCCTCTAGTGTCTGAAGCCATTTGTCCATCCTGCCACCTTCCATGCAGCTCTGTGGACGAGCTCTGCGACGGGGCTCATTCACCTGCGCCGCAGGGCCCTCATAATGATCTCGCTCTCCAGGCCTCCTCCATGATGAGGACCTGCGAAGGAGACTCATGCTGTTCTTGCCAGCTGCGCAGTTGGGTTGAAGGATCTGCCACCAGCCTTAAGGCTTCACGTCCTCCATAAAAAAGACAAAGAAAATTAATCTTAAGAACAAAACAGCAAGTGTACCTTCATCACAAACTTCAGTGAGATCCTAATTGAGCTCATTGAATTGAGTCTTCTCATAAAGTCATCAACATTCAAGCATGTTTACTGCACTACATTCTTGTTTTCCAGTAAAAATACATCCACACATCTTGATAAATATGATACATTCAGAAAAGCAGAATAGAAAGAGTTGTCAGATTGTCTAATGCTTTTGGCAAATGGTTTTTATAGATTTCTTTTTTTTTTTAACAGTGACGTCCTAATTGAGCTCATACTGCGGTGTTCTCTCAAAAAGTCGATACAATTCTACACATGAGCACATTCAAATAACTGACACGAGAGCTTACATGGTTAACAGAACTGTTTACCTGCGTCACACGGCTCTTATGAGGACAACACGATCTGACTTCACGAGGCGACAGCAGTGAGACGATTCCTCTCGCAGTGTGAAGAGGGGCCACTGGTGCCGTCTCCTCTCAGCCATGACTATAAATGTGTGTGCTAGTCTGAACGAACAAAAGACTTACAGAACAACTTCTATTTTTCACTGGGAGAGGGATGTGTGTGTGTGTGTGTGTGTGTGTTTGCTCGCAGCCAGCAAATACCCCCTTTTTCAACCTAGACATATGTTGGCTTGGAGTTTTGTTTGCTCTGAGTTGTTTTTAACATTCATCTTGTAGTGAACTGTGCAGAAAGGATTCTGCAGATTAACACAGATAACCCAAAGTGAAAAAGAAACCCTGCTATGTGTACAACTTGCATTTTCTTCTCTTTCACTTTAGGAAAGGAAACTAGATTTGAACATTTTCAGAAAGTGGGGCTTGCTAGTGCAAAACTCACTGCTGAAACACTAGGGCATTGTGGGTGGTTTTAACGAGCTAACGAGTGGGTGGTTGATAGGTAGTTGCTTACTAAGTCGTCAAAATATCCCACTTTCAAGTATTTCTGGTTTAATATTCTGGTCTCTAGATATGGCTCGGTTCCCTCCTTCATTATACATTTACTGGATTTTTTTTGGTGCATTATCCGCCAGGCAAAAAACCTCTGATTGCTTAGAAAAGTAACAGCACAACTTTGTTAAACAAGCTGCACAACTTAAACATCCATTTATGTCTTTAGGACAAGCTGAGTGGAAGCTGTTTATTTATACTTAAACTTTGGAGTTTGTTCAAATCACGAACCCTACATGAGCAATAATAATAGTGATGCTTGCCTTCGCAAACGCCACTAAAAAAAAGAAAACTCGTTTTCACCATCTTTACTACAAAAATCTTACTACAAAAGTGCCATGGTACGGTTAGGGTAACAGATGATGATGCCATATTCATGTAGCACATGTAACACTAGCATGGTAAAAAAAAAAATCATCTGTACACCATAACAACCGAACACGCAACATCATGGAAACCACCCACATTTCTCTAGAGTCACATCAGCGAGTTTTTCCTCGGGCAAACACCAGTCAGAATATCTTCAGAGATCTAGTTTTGGACCTGTGTTTTAAGACAAACTCATATCTGGGTTCGAACCGTAACATCGGACACACACAGAGCAGTTGTGTACAGTGTTTTGGAGCAGGGCATGTGATCGCCAGGGCTGCTGGGTAATTAGCGCTTCAGGGAGTTGAATCAGATGATGAGGTTGTTAGTGTTTGTGTCGGGCCACCCACATGATCTCTCAAGACCACGCAGGCAATGAAAGCACACACATCTTCAGGGTGAAGACGCTCTGTCCCGGTGTTTCTGTAAACAACCCATCGGTTCTGCTGCTTCATCGGCTGCATATCTACAGACCTGTTAGCAGGGCCGGCTCTAGCCCTTTGGTTGCCCTAGGCGAGATTGATTTTCACCGCCCCCAATTAAAATGATGAGTATTAATTAAACTAAACAAAAATGCTCTTATAATCACTCCAAAACTTCAACAAGTTGAAGGATCATCTGTAATAAATTGTTCATACAAATGCTACAAATAACGTTCAAGGATATCTCTATCATCCTACATAGTTGCATTGTAGCTACAAATAGGCCTACATTTTATCTGACCATGTAACTTGTAGTAGATAAATTACAATTACTACCACCACTACTATTATTATTAATCTATTAGGCTGCTACAAGGCTAAGGGGGTTTCGGTGCCCCCGTAAGAAAATGTTGTGCATTTTAATGTTTAACTCATGTTTAACTCAAATTTAAATCTTAAATTCATCAATCTGGTGCAATTCAGTGTGCAAATTGAACAAAGAAAAAATTCAAACCTCTTTTAGTTACAGTGTCTGTCTACATTACACTACTACATAATAGGCTATGTAAAACAAATGCAGTGAAAAATAAAGGAAACTTTCATAATTAGTTTTGTACAAATTTCTATACTTGTAAGTAAGCTATATACTTGGAAGCAACTCAGCGCCGCCAATTAAGCAAAACAAAACGAATGGGCTGCCGATGTACAAGTTTTATGGGCCGTTAAGACAAAAAAATTAATAAAGGCTATGATATATCGGCCCAAAAAGCACGTCGGTCACCGGGAATCACCCGGTAATCCCGATGGCCAGTTGGCTTAAATGCCTGTGCACAGGGCTGGACTGGGACAGAAAATCGGCCCTGGCATTTTGGTCCAGACTGGCCCACTATATATGATAATAAACACCACCCATCTTTGCACGCCCTTGAATATGTTTTTCCTACTCCTATTCATTAAATCCACTAATGCCATGTAATGAGTCAGTATAAACGAGTGAGAGTTAACAGATGAAATAAGTACAAAATTGTTCTTTATTAATACAATTGAACTACACTCCACAGTGATGCATCCAAAAAACAAGCTATAATCTGCATTGGCATAGAAATACAAGTGTTTCTCACAGGAATTTTGGTAAAACTGTGGTGGGCGGACCTCTGTCCTTCTAGGGGGGTTCGGGGGCATGCCCCCCCTAAGAAAATTTTGTGCATTTTAATGTTAAATTCATCAATCTGGTGCAGTTTGAGGGTTCAAAATTAAAAGCTCCAACCCATATTCAGTGTGCAAATATAACAAAGAAAAAATTAAACCTATTTTAGTAACAGTGTCTGTCTATATTACACTACTACATAATAATAGTTATATGTCATGACAGTAGCCTAATAGCCATCTGTAAAACAAATGCACTGAAAAATAAATAAAACTTTCATAATTAGTTTTGTACTAATTTCTAAACTTGAAAGAGATAAGCACATGATCTTTTATTTTGACGGAAACTGCATCAAGCTTTTATTTTGGCGGAAAACATGGATAAAAACGCGTCTCATTAAACTTCTAGTAAATTTCTGTAATCGTCAACTATGCAGATGTGGAAATAATGCGTAACTGGGTAATGGGTTCCTACACTCATAGCCAAAGTGTTTTGAAAGTAGTTCTGCTTACCGCGGACTCTACACTTTCTCATCTCTCTCCTGATCCTCCTTACTATCCTCCTCATCAGCCACTGGATGTTTTCTGCAGCTGGTCCTGTTGCTGCAGAAAACATATTTTGACACATTTTACAGCGTCTGCTATTGCTATTACACACTATTTCTCTGCACATTCCTTGCGTTTCTTCTCCATCTCTCAGACTATTTTGACAGATACACACTTGACACTGCACGCTCACTCAAAGCCCAAAGGGGGAGGTGTTTAAAGATGTGATTGGGCCAGCCCAGTGTCAATCAAGAAAGCAACCAATGGGCCGCTGATCTACGCGTTTCATGGGCCGGTCTGTCAGTGGAAAAAAAAACTGACGCTTACTTTTTTTGACCAATGCATTACACCGGCACTAACCTAGCGACGTCAATTAAACAAAACAAAACGAATGGGCCGCCGATATACAAGTTTTATGGGCCGCAAAAAAAAAAAAAAAAAAAAGTATGAGATGTATCGGCCCAAAAAGCACGTCGGCCCACCGGGCATTTGCCCGGTATGCCAGATTACCAGTCCAGCCCTGCCTGTGCACAACACTAAGTACATTTTATTTCGTTTGACACCTTAATGGCTGAGATGAGAAGACTTACCTTTATACTGGGCTTTCTTTCTATTTTGTTGCTTTCTCTGTTTTCGTCCCTGTGCACCAGAGGGTTTATACCGCTTCATTTTCGATCAACGAGCCAGCAGCTGAGCACTTGCCTAACGTAACGTAACGCAACCCCCCGGAAATGATCAACAATAATCATCCATTCAATAATCAGTAATTAAACGTGTGGCTGAGGGGCGCCTTAGGATGATCATGTTTAATAAACATATTTTTTGTTTCGCTTTTCATTCAAACTCTGTCATTTCTCGATTAATGGGAAGTAGCAGAGAATGTGAAGTAGGTCAAGGGTAGTCTCAGCCTCAGACGTCACGCCCACGGAACGTTGGCTAAACGTCTGATGCACATGGTACACTTAACTGGAAACACTTCAGGAATGTCGAAGTCGTCATCTGATTGGTTGAATTTTATCGGATTTCCGGGGGGCGCGAGTGTCGCGTTTATTTTCGGTCCGCCGGGAAACAAAGCGCAGACGTGTGATTGCGGAAGAAAAACTGTTGTGTTTACATGAGTGACAATGAGCATTTATCAAGATCAGCTACACGTAGAATTCTCAAAAGTATGGGAGGTTCACGGGAAAGACTCTTGAAGTTTTCTTCTCCTTCTTTGATTTTCTATGCTGACTGACTTGTTGCACGCAGGTCTGTTGTTGTGGGGACATTTCCACGCACCGAAACGTGACGCTGAACGAAACGAACTGTAATTGGTTGTTTTACATGTCGGTCAAACGGCCTTATGGGCGGGCCTTGGCCAAAGAAAGCTGCTATGAATTCCAGACCTTCAGCCGTCAGTCTGAAGGTCTGGCTACGCGAGACTAGGTCAAGGGCATAGACAGTAAAAGGTCAAGGGTGACACTAAAGCGCGCCCCCAGCACATTTGTCGCCCTAGGCAACCGCCTAGTTCGCCTATAGAGTGCCGAAGTTACGACGTCACTCTGTAGGCCAAAACGCGGAAGTGAGTTAGCATTTTAGCACTCCCGGTTCCCTCGCTCTAAAGTCTATGGGATTTTTGAATGGGTTTTTGCTAAATCGCCTGAAATAAGGTCTGTGGTGAACAAAGCCTCTAAATATTTTCACGTTTTGATCTATGACATAGAACACACAGTTATAACCTGCTTGTGGTTTTTTAAACTTTATTGTGTCTGCTTGTGTTTTTTAAAAACTTTATATAGGCTTCAAAATGTATAAATTTTGGATTAACTTGTAAAGATTATCTTGATAGACAAAACGTGTAAGGGTCACAACTCTTTGTTAAACACAGATCTTATTTTTTGCGATTTTCCAAAAGTCTATGGGGAAAATGCATAGCTTTTCGATCGAGGGAACCCATGCGCCGCTAGCTTCCGAGTTGTCCTACAAAATGACGTCATCACTTCGGTACTCTATAGCAATCGCCGGCCCTGCCTGTTAGAGAAATCGCAAATGATATCTCTTTAATATCTCAGTTGTTTCTCTACACATAAATAGCATTAAATTGCAATTATTTAGTAAAATAGGACTTGTGTCTTCAGATGTTTCTTCTGAGAAAAAGACATAAAAAAAACTCGAGTTTAAGAGTTGTAGAGTTTGTTTCTCAATAACTTTGATCGCATTTGTCTGCAATCAAATATCAATTTGCGCTAATATAAATATTAGGGCTGGGTAAAAAATATCGATTTCTCGATATTAATCATTCTCATTTTTACGAACCGATATCGATTCTTAAATCTCAAGAATCGATTAGTCATCCTGTTTTCATTTGATGATCGCGTAGAACATTGTATCGTGCATCCCATCCAATAAATCGAAATAATCTTTGTGCTTTGTGACTATTAATATTCTTACGAAATTCAAAAACATAAATACCGTTTTGGCGCTGTGGCGTGAGATCGCTCTGGCTCAGCTCAAGAGAAGCAGCAGCACGGAGCGCACATGATCTCATTCTCCTCTTCCGCCTTAATAATACCAGTTACTCCGCCTTAATAATACCAGTTACAGCGCCAAATAAACATCAATGAGCATCTGAAAGTGTGTTAAAAGATAGAGTACAACTGCGAAATCCGTATCATGTAACGTGGTATCGCTCAATCAGTGTTTCATCCGTGGAAAGACGTCAGTTAAACAGTAAGTAAACAATGGCATGTAACGTCACATTTACCTCAGAAAAAAACATTAAACTTAGTAACTTAGTCAGTCAGCTAGAAAAAAATAACTCTAGAGAGGAGAATTTTGCTAAATATATGCACCATATTACATATTGATTATAATTGTTAATTATAATTGTTAATGTTCTTCAATATTTAATGCATGTTTGAATAAATCTGGCAAGTTTTTATGACAGCCACCATTTAAATGTTTATATTTCATATAACTTTTTTTTATTATAAAAATAAATAAGTGTAATTTAAGTGTTTGTATAGCTTCAAATCAGTTAATTTTTACCTTCAAAATTATAGTAGGCTAATGAAGCCTAGTAGGCTACAACTGACTCCCATAGTTTACAGCATTAGTTAAGAGATTTGTTTTCCTTGAAAAAAATTGCCATGTATTGTACCTGATATCCAAAATAATCAATATTGAATCGAATCGAAATCGAATCGAATTGCAAGCTTGTGAATCGAAATCGAATCGAATTGTGAAATTTGTGTCAATACCCAGCCCTAATAAATATCTCATCCAATTCTCCCAAAACCAAAATGATCTGAGCTGCTATTCTATAATTTTATAGTTTTACACATATTCTGATCAGTGAACAATGTATCAGGCCAAACCTTTACATGAATATATTTAGCTCAGCTACATTTTATCTAGTTAAAGCCGTTCACACACTGAGGATTCATGGGAACTGGGACAAGCTGCCCCATAAAGACATTATTAAGCTTTCTTAAATAGCTCACCATTTTCTTCTCAATCTGAATACAGATTTTCCGTCTCATGTGACATGGAAATGCGGCTGTTCCCAGATGTTACTGCATCTAACATCATTGTAATTACACTGGCTCTTGTGTTTCCTGTCTGCCCTTACGGACTCTATGTTCGTAATAGTATTCTACCATTCTACTCGTATTATTTTTATAGTATGCATACAGTGTCATTTTTCAAAATAAAATGTTTCTATAAAACTTCTGATTGCATGGCACCTTGGAAATAAAAATGCATTTGTTAGCAAATTTAGTATAAAAATGTCTTAAGATAAATATTGCATGCAAAAAAAGAAGATTTGCATACAGTTTATGCATACTATGTTCAGAATAGTATACTACCATACTGCTTACTATTTCTGCAGTATGCATACTGAGCACACCATGTCATTTTTATTAGCATTTGTGTTAAAAAAAAGAAAAAAATACTGATATTGCATGCATAAAAAAGATATGCATTCTATGTACTGTATACATATTAGGTTCAGTATACTACTGCTTACTGTTTTTGCAGTATGCGTACTGTGAACACTGTAATTCTTTCTAAAATGTTTCTTTTAATCTTACTTACTTACTTACTTTACTTACTTACTTACCTACTTTTAATCTGCTCATTACATGACACCTTGCAACTAAAAAAGTCTAATTAGCATTTTTAGTAAAACAAAATAAATCAATATTGAATGCATCAAGAATATATGCATACTATATATACAGTACTGTATAGTAAGTGTTTTGAATTCCCTGAGCAGAGCTACCGGCGCCCCCTGCAGGATGAGGGCAGGGAGAGGACGGCACATCTGAGGGAAGTGGACTGCTGTACTCATTAAGGGGAAGACTGATATGAAGGAAGTATAAATAAACATGTAAAGGCAGATTGGTGTGTGTTGAGTCCTCTGATGTTGGGACAGGTCAACATTCTTTTGCTGATAATAATGAATCTCTTTATCATTAGAGCAGAGAGGAAAGAAAGAGATATGGAAGCTTGTATGACTCACACAATCAAAGCAGCTTTATCCTGCTCAACGTCTATTTCATGTTTAGTCCTGGACATTATTTTCCTGTGATCAATTTGGCTTCTAATTTTAAGTGGGTAATTTGCGGTTTTGCCTCAACATTGCTTACTCTCTGTATTTACGGAGGGATTTACTAATTAAAGCTGTCAAATGTCTCCCAAGACTTAGAAATGAGCAAAATAAGAAAGGCACTGGAGAACAATTAATAGAATAATTCACCCTAAACTAAACTTCTGTCAGCATTCGCACCCTTATGCCGTTCCAAACCCATTTGATGATTTCCTCTGTTTATAATGAGTCTATAATGATGTTAGTCCATCTGAACGTTTTATCTGAAATTCAAATAATCAATAGTACAAAAAATCTGAAAAAATAAGATGAAACAGAGTAAAATGAATGAAAAATGAAAAAAGGTTTATATACATACATACATATATATATATATATATATATATATATATATATATATATATACACACAAACTATGCGCAAAAATATTCCTTTTACAAGTGATATTTACCTCACATATTTCATCTAATGCTCTTCGATATCTTAATTTTAAACATATAATAATTAATATTCAGGATTTAAAATCTGGGTGTGGGACAAGGTGAATAATAATACTATCTATATATACAAAATATATTCAATATAGCTAATATATATAATTTTTTTTAATGTTTTATTATTTTCAATGCTTAGTTTAGCAAACACCAATAAATAGCAGAAAAGCAAAAAAGCTGTCTTTCTGGCTGTACATTACATATTAGACTGGACATTAGACTGGGTATAATGATGATGAAGTGTTTGAGCTCTGTTCTTCAGGCTGAGAGAGAGAGAGAGAGAGAGAGAGAGGTGTAATGTGACGGGGTCCGCACTAAACTAACAGTGCTCTGATGTATATACACTGATTAATGGTAAACAGCCTCTTCACCCGCTGAATAAATCATTAATTTCTCATAAAGGGACGTATCTGTGGGCTAACAATGAAAGCACATTTCTGTAACATTTATACCGATGAGAAGCAAGCTTCAGATGAATGCAAAGGAACTCCTTTGTAAGTTGTTTAAGTCAAATCCTTGCATTTTATAGCCTGCGGCCAGTGTTTCAACAACAACTGAACAAAGAGGAAGAAGAGGAAGCCATGTATTTATGGATGTCACCAAAAAGGTTCATTCTTGAAATGTTTTGCATAGTGTTATGAATCAAAAGGCAATCTTTTTCCCACAGAGCAGCTTTAATTACAAGCATCTGGGGATGGTTTGTGTGCAAAGCAACATACTTTCACAGAAACAACAATTAACCTCAAACGGAGTGATAATTTTTCTGGAAAAGCCGGGATTCAGGGAAGTCAGTGGCTACGAGACGCTATCCCGGAGCAATCTTTTCTAATTGGTCCCCATAATCAAATTTTAAGCAGTCGCCACAGTCTGCAGCTATTTGAGACAGCGAAAATTGTCTCGTTAGGAGTATTAGAGGATTCATAATGTTTTATGCAGTGCTGTTAATTACGTTTTCCATTTTTTGATTAAAAATCTTTTTTACTCAAAAACTAGGACAGAAGCGACGGAAAACAGATTAGTCTGTTTAGAACCCAGTCAAAATAAACATTTTAGAAATTGACCATTTGAAAATGACAGAGTTTCATCATGGGTCATTCCAAATACAAACAAATCTGAGCTTTGCTTTTCTGTGCATGCACACACAGTTTATCAAGGTTCCCACAAAAATATGAAGCAGCACAACAGTTTTCAACACTGATATAATTATAAAAACGGTTTATTGAGCAGCAAATCAGCATGTTAGAATGATTTCTAAAGGAGCACGTAACACTGATGCTGAAAATTTTGCTTTGCATCACAGGAATAAATTACATTTTAAAATATAATTACAATATAAAACACAAATACTTCACAGTATTTTTTAATCAAACAAATGCAGTCTTGGTGAGCAATCAAACCTTTCAACGGTAGTGGGTGCCAATATGTGTGTGTTTCTGTGTCTTTAATATGGAAACAAGCACTTTTATCAGCCCCCTTTAATGTGTCTAACAGTGGTGAATAGCAGGGGTTTGACAATGAAACTGAAACACGAGCCAATGTAGTGCTGGATGTTTCATGCCTATATTTGTGCAGCCTGGTGGCCAATCTTCAGTGATTTTACATTCCATCAGTAAGAGCAGAGTGTGAAGGTTGAATTAGCAGAGCAATAGCACAGCTGTCATAAAATATAGCAATCCACACAGCATAATGTTAGACATTGAGTTCAAAACATGACAAATGGTTGGTGAGCGTCTCGCTGGCGCACCTGTGACCAGGACAGCATCTTTGTGGTGTATCGAGAGCTATGACATCAGGGTGATGTCGACAAACCAAATCCATCAGGAGTAACTGTTGACTCAAGAGGAAAGGGACTAACCTAACCTGGATTTTATCCAAAAACATAAAACCACAGCTGCCCAACTCACTGTAGAATTAAATGCGCACATCGACTCTTCCTGTTTCCACCAAAACTGTTCGTCAGGAGTCAATATTCATGGTCGGGCTGCTATAACCAAACCTTTGGTCAAGCGTGCCAATGAGCCAACAGTGCAAATCTTGGGCTGTGGACAATGTGAAACATGGCTCTGATGAGTCCACCTTCACTGTCTTTCCCACATCCGTGGGAGTTATGGTGTGTAGAAGAGGCTCAACACCCGGACTGTTGTCTGTCCAGAGTAAAGTGGATCAGTGATGGTTTGAGCTGCAGTTTCATGACTACCGAATCGTTCTGGAGGATCATGTGCAACTAATGTTTCAAACATCGTACATGAAGGGGGTGCCGTGTATCAGCATGATAATGCACCAATACACACCGCGAGACTTGTGTCAGAATGGTTTGATGAACATGAAAGTGAAGTTGAACATCTCCCATGGCTTGCACAGTCACCAGATCTGAATATTTTTGAGCCAAATTGGGATATTTTAGAGGAGCCAGTCAGAAAACATTTTTCCTCCACCAGCATTATATAGTGATCTGGCCGCTGTGCAGGACTTGTATCTGTCATTCCCAAGACAAATTGACGCTGTACTGGCTGCAAAAGTAGGACCTACACCGTACTAATACATGATTGTGGTCTAAAACCATGTGTTTCAGTTTCATTGTCCAACCTGTGTTCATCACAGGAGGAGTCTGTCATTTTCTTTAATGAAAGTCATGAACATTTCCACTACATTTTGTAGTGTTAATAACATTTATGGAATTAAATATCAGATTACTAAAATAGGGTGACCAACAGTCCTGTTTTCCCAGGACATGTCCTGTTTTCACGTCCTGTCGTGGCCGTCCTGGTTGTTTTTTTATAAAGTGATGAAAATGTCCTGGTTTTCAAAAAACTGCTGGGAAAGATCAGCTCTACAGCAAAATATAGATGAGCAAACAAGGAGGGTGAGGAAGAAAAACAGGATAAAGAGGAAGAAAACTAAAGATATAAATATATTTTGTTAGTTTGTTTTTGTAAGTTGGTGAGAGCTATTTTTGTTCAGTTTGGAGGTATTTCTTTTAGTTATTTATTATTTATACATGTATTTTTCTAATACAGAAGAGACATTATTTCTATCATTATTTCATTTATTATTTTTGAAACCTGTCATAATAAAAACATGTTGAGTAACCTCTGAGAAGCCTATCTGAATTTGTGTCTTGTAATATACAAATTTTCTATCCATACAGAGGAGGCATAGCCTATTTTAAATGTAGGCTATTGAAATTAATAAGGCATCTTTAAACTTCGAGTATCATTTGAGTGTCTGTTTGCTGGTTTTTGGTAATCAAAATATGGTCACCCTAACTAAAATGAGTGTTCTTCAGCACTGTGCATATTTTTAGGATGCATTTTATGTATTCAAAATACACACAGATAAATTATAATTTTTTTTAAACATTTTTTACAATACTAAAAAGATTGATAAGAAATGATGCACGAAAATATTCCTTTCACAAGAAGTCATATTTACCTCGCATATTTGATTTCATGTTCGTCACTGACGCTGTTGTCTCCTTGCCACAAAGTTGACTTTTGAAAAAAAAAACTTTAATTGCGCTTGAAATTGTTGGTCGCGGTGGGAATGACGCCACAACTTTTGTTTTAGTAAAAATACATATATTATTATCATACAAAAATGAGCTGAAATGATTTATTTTCTTTAACCTTTAATATTTAAAAACCAAACGTATGATAATGACGTATAAAACGTATAATAATAATTATAAATGCATTGTAAAAGTAGCTAAAATAAATCATGAATATATTTTTACGTGGCCTTCATATAACAAAAATAAAAAAAAATTAATAGGCTAATAATAATAAATCTGTGCGTTTAAATAAAAGATTTACTCCTGGAATAATAATACGTACCCAGTATTTCAAGTCACAAAATGTGTATTATTACTTATACTTTACTCTGGTATTTTGGCCGAGATTATAGTGACCATTGTAGTTGTTTTGTGAGGGACTGTCCGGTCGTCCGGTGACGCTGGTGTCCCACATGACAGAAAGTTTCTCATATCTCCCCCTCGCGGTTCATGAGTTCAGTGATGGTGGAAAATGGCGGCTAGATGAGTCTTTCCACTCCTACAGAGAAAAGAAAAAGTGTGTGGAAAAACTCTGGATATATATATTTGGAATAGCGACAACAACACTCACGGGCGTCTCACAACACCTTCATCAGTGAGGATGTCGCGCTGGGTGCCCACGAAGAAAGAGAAGTACGGAGTAGGTGAGTAAAGAAGGAAACTTGCATGAGCTAAACTTCTTTTAGTCCTGTAACAAAAGTTTGGGGACAAATGGTGAGATTCTATATTTCCATGCCAGTTTAGACTATTTGAGGATGTTTTGTGCTGAAGTGTTTTTTATGATTGTGGGTCAGTGTAATCAATGCGCTATTATATATTTGAGGTGTGTGTGTGTGTGTGTGTGAGAGATTGACACAGACGCGCCTAGTTCCAGTGTTTCCTGCGCGGCGGCCCGAATGGAGCTCATGGATACATTGTTTCTCATTGTTACTCGCTCGCTGATACTTTGTAACAAGTTTTCGCGCTGTTATGTTGTAAGAACATTTCGTGCTAGTTGTATTTTCCCGCGGAAGATTCTTTACACCCGCTGCTGCTTTCATTCGCCCGATTGTTTTGTTTGTATTTCAGGGATCCCACTGTTATGGATAACCTGGACATATTAGAATATTTAAAAACCGTGATTTCCAGTCACAGATTTACATACACATACATGGCCTGAAATATTTCATTGGATACTCACTGATACTGAGTATTCTATCTCTGTTATACTTTTAAATCCATATCCAGAATCATAAATACTGGGAAAGTCGAAATGCGTGGGAAGCCTGATGTAAACAAACTCATTTTATTGGTCTACTATAAACGTAATACTATTCGGGCTACGTTTATTTGTTCTTATCTGGGTGTTTTAAAGAATGAATGTTGTGAATTTAAACATTGTGTAAAATAATTTTTATACTGCAATTTTGTGCTGATATTTAACTACTCTCTTGAATACTTCATTCTTATTGGTCTGCACTCAACATCTTTGGTCAGTGATTTCATTTATCCCAGGCAACTGATTGACAACATATCTGTGATTTCAGTTTTCATCATTCCTGAGTTTATGACTTGCTGTACATTTAAGTCAGGAAAACTACTACGTCTCTGGTTCGTATGTGTCCAAACATGTTTAGAAGTAGATGTTAACCAAGCACATCCGCAGTAAAGGAAAGTTGAACTATTTTCCAAGCGTTTCTTCCTTCTCGTATATAATGATAGACTGTATTGTTGTCACGCTACGGTATGTTGCCTCATTCCTCCAGCTGTGATTGACGGCTCTGAGTTGACATGTCATTATTAGTCGTGACGTTTTCCTAACTGAACTGTTTCCTTTAGCAGCCATAATAGTTAGTTTACACAAATAAGTTCACTTAGGAAGTTCTTGAGAAGGAGGTTTTCAAAGTTTCGGGATGTTTTCGAGATATAATAGAATCTTAATCCCATCTCAACTGGAGAAGAACTTTATGGGTTGCATTAAATGTTGGATCAGTAGGATCTTTTATCGGCAGAAAACTCAGTCTAGCTAGCCCATGATTCTGGATTTATCTGCTCTCCTTGATGGAGACTCAAAATATCTCCAGCGTTCATGTTAGATAGAAACTTCTGTTCTGCTTGAGTTATTCAGCTCTTTTGAAATATTGTGGTCTTTACCTGTTTGTGTTGCTCAGTGCTTTTATAGCGACTTCCACTCTGAGCGCAAAGGAGCACGAGGCGGTGTGTAGAAATGTCTAGTCTTTGTTGTGTGTGTGTGTGTATTTTTACCCTGAGGGTGGTTGAATTTCACTTTGTTGAGTTTAAATAGTTTTGCCTCTGTATTGGTGTAATTTAAATTCTCAAGTGCACTAGACTGAGGTGAAGCTATACGACACTACGACAGGTAAAAGAGCACATTTATGTGTGCTGCTCTCTTGATAGACTAACTGTTAAAAGTGGCATCGTTTTCTGTCTGCCTCCAGATTAAATAGGCCTATACACCAATGATTGATTGATTGGATTTATGCATTTATTTACTGACTTACTTAGGTAGTCTTCTTATTATCCCTTGCATCGTTCCTTGATGCACCATGATGTGTTGGTGAAATTTCAGAATGGACAGGTTGTTTTGTGTGTTTTCCCTTTTCTCCCTGTATAAACATCCAATTTAGAATTACAAGCATTTTTAAAAGCATCTTTTCTGTATATAAATGAATTATTCAGCGATGAACTAATGTAGCGAGTCTGTTCAAACAAGTGTTTAGAGGAGACACTTTTGAGATTCATATTAATAACACAATGTGTCATCTTGACCTGCCACTTGTGACCAGATCGACTGAGACTCATGCATGGTTTGCTACGTTCACGCCATGTCGTAATTAGCATAATTTTGAGATGATGACGTGATATTTTACTCAGATGTTCATGTGCTCGGACTGGGAATTATGCGTTCCTATGGCAGCATTATCAATGCTTAAATGAATCTGCAGCGGTCAGGTGGTACAAGTACGAGCTCTCCAAAAACTCCCAGCTTACACGTTGTAATTGCGAGCTCTACGAGGACTTGAACTCTTGTAATTACAGTAATTATGACATGGCATGAATGCACGTTTAATACCAGGTGTAAACAGGGTCTGAGAGTCATGTGACTGGGGGCTTTGGGGGTTTGAGTCATGTGACAAAGGGGTTTGGGTGTGTCTTGATTTAGAAGTCTTTCCATCCCGCTCCCGCAAGATTTTGTGCCGCTCCTGCCAAAATGTTTATATTTTATCCTGCTCTCGCCCGAAACGTTTACGTTTTGTCCCGTTCCCGCAAGCAAAACCCATAGAAAGAGTTCAATCATCAGTGTCTTCCCTCCCGCACCAGCAATTAAAAACGTGTCCTGCGTCGCACTCTGTTGCCTCGGGTCCGGCGTGTCCCACGGGTCCCACGCTCTTGATCAAAGATTCCCTTAGGAAGATCCCTAAAATCACTCAACTCATACTCTGAGATCAGCTCTGTGGTTTTAAAAGCCATTTCATTGATGTTGAATCAAATATCTTAAACTGGAATGGAGAATGTGCCGAAATTGGAGATGATTAAACCGAATATGTTGGGTTTGTTGTTCAAATTGAACTGTCTACATCAGTTAACTTTCATTGAAATCTAAGACTAAGTTTTTTTTCCAGCAAAGTTCAAAAACAAAAGCCTCATAAAAGTGCATGGTTGTTCATATCTGTCAGTTTATGATTTTGAGTTGTGACCGTAATGGGTTAATTTCACGTCCTTTTTTTTTTTTTTTTTTTTTGGATTCTCTACACACCTCCGTCTCTCTGCATGAGTAAGTCCTGTGGTATTTGAGGAAGTGTTTTCTGAAAGAGGTGTGCTGCGTACTCACTGCCGTCCCGTAGGAGTTTCCAAAGCAGTTTAATAGGCTTTGTGTGTGTTGGTTGGTTGTTCCATTCATCCAGGCCTTGAGGAGAATAGAAGTGAAGTTTGCTTTGAGAGCTCTGCAGAAAGATGGCTGGCTGAGAGAGATGGAGGCATTGTGTTGATGCATGATGAACAAAACAACGTGTTGTCTAATTGCTCTTTGTGCACAGGCTTACCACATGAAACCTTTCAGATATGTATGCATATGTCCTTAATGCACATGGGGGAATATTTATTTTTCAGCTGGTTTTAATGATCTGTTATCTGTGTCATTATGTATTTGTTCTGCACTGCTTTTTTTTCTAATCAGAGGGAATATTGTTTCAGCCGAACAGCCATTGTAGCCACATAGATTCAAAATGTTTTTTTTTTTACTATAAAATAGTAAAAGTTGCAAATAATCAAGTTGTTTTTCACACAGTGAGCTTTTTTTTTTGCATAAATATAGCAGTACATGTGTTTTTTACAGCTATATTTTTATTTAATTTTTGTTAATATTGCTTTTTAAAATATGAGAAATTTAGAATAATATGAGAAATCACATTAATCATTGTGATGATCATAATTAAATTAATCTAATTAATTAATTTATAAGAATTGATATGTAAAATCATTGTGAATCTATCAATAATATTTAGTATTTCGCCCAGAAAGATTAATGTCCATGTGACTGATATTCCACATTTTCATAATTTTAGTGTTTGAATCTTTTCTGAGGTCCTGTTTCCTTGTCTTGCTTTGGTTAGTCGTTTCATTAACCTGATGCATGTGATGGTAATTTACAACCACTTTCATTGTAGTTTGTTTCCTCAGGTTTGACTTGTGCCTGGCATATTTAAAGCACGTTACGATATGCTTGCCAATGAATTAATACTTGCACTATTTTGGATGATTACATACCTTTCTGATTTAAGGCGTGGAAGTAAACATCGGTTGAGAGATTTAACGAGAACCAGCCATTTGGAATCGCATCCAGTTCCGGAGGGCATCTTGGTAAAGGTGCCAGCTCTGCACCTCCAGAAGAAGTCTGGCACATGCTGAAATTCAGGTTTTCAGTGTTTTTGTGTTTGTGATTTGACTTTTGAAAGGTCGTCTCTTAACTTGAACTTCCTGTATCCTGTAAATGTTCTGGCATTCCACAGACATGCTTGGAATATTTGCACGGCACACCAAAAAGCCCCGTCTCATTCACCCACTCAACAGCGACAGTGGATTTTTTTGTGCAGTAGTTAAACAACTGGATGTTACATGCTATGTTTGTTGCATTAATTTTTTATATAGTTACTTATTTTTCTTTTTTTATAATATTCTTAATAATAATAGTTTCATGCGATTAATTCATTAAAAGAGACCAAAACCTCAGATTCTTGGACTAGTAAACAAGCACCCAGAACACCCTAGCAACCACATATCAACATGCTAATGCATTTAGAACTCCTTAGCAACTGCATAAGAGCTGCACGATTCTGGATAAACTGAGAATCACAGCTTTTTTCGTTTAAAATAGAGATCATGATTCTCCCACAATTCTGATTCGATAACTAAACAAAACATATTATATTATTTGCTAGAGTTTCTGACAAAATGTTAATTTCTGCATGCTTTAACTTTAGCTGGAAATAACATTATTCAAAAAACGCTATAAAGCCAAAACAATCTCTGTTACCGTAAATTGTATGTTTATCTCTGTAAAGCTGCTTTGAAACAATCTACATTGTTAAAAGCGCTATATAAATGAAGATGACTTGACTTGCATGAGGTCTATTTAATAAAAAAAAAAATTAATAAATTTTTTAAAAAATCTGTTTGAATGAATGATTCAATGACTCTTCATGAATTCTTCACTTGATTCATTACTGAATGAATCCACGTTGTTGAAAGAATCTCTTGAATGAATGATTCAGTGAGAAATACATTATTTTTTAACACGCTTATCGCCACCTACTGTACTGGTCTTACGATGTAATTTATACAATCTTTATTTGAAGCATCAAGTTACCTTCAAAAGGTAATTTTTTTTTCTATTTTGATTGCTACCATAGATTTTTCCATAGATGTCAGTGTTTATATTCGAACTATATACTTTTATCCCAGTATTTCGGTGGTACTTTAAATGATTGTAAGACAGAAATAATGATACTGTGTGGTGTGAAGCTGTTTCATACCTATACATGACAACTGCAGATTTAAATGTTCACTTTGATCTTACTTGTCAAAGGTTTAATAGACATTGCTGAATCATTGTCATTTAGGAAATAGAAATGGCATGTTTTTTTTAATTGAGATTGGAAACGATTAATTAACGATTAATCAAGCAGCTCTAGCATCGTGTCTTTTCCAAAGTGTAAAAAAGTGTCTTTCTTTCCTTCTTTCCGTCATAACTTCAGATCTGTCATCCAGCACAATAACGTATTGTTTGATGGGTGACATTCTCATATTTGTAGATTTGTGCTTTATGCCACTCATCTTCACATAACAATCTTGAAGACAGAAGCATGTGAATGTCATATCGGTTACGCCATATTTGCAGTCATGATCTAAGGAGTGTTTGGAGTTTGACTGCTCATTGTGTGCATGTGAAATGAGACGCCGCTGTTCTCCTGTCCTTCACTTCTGTCACGTTACCGTCATTCTTACCCCTTTGATTAAAGTTGAAGTGCTGTGTTGTAAACACGGCAACATTAATGTGCCATAACACGTGAATGAGAGCAAAGTTTGGAGAGGAGGTTGAAAGACATCTTTTCCCTTTTCTTACGGTTGTTGATCCTTTGAGACTTTAGCTAAATAACAGCTGAAAGATTTTTCTTGCTGTATGAATGATTTATATTAGTGTGGCACTGTAGAGCCAGCATGTGCTTTTTCATATTGACAAGGCTAAATCAATCCAGCTCAGAGAAACAAGAGATTAGCCAAAGATTTTCTGAATGTGCAAAACTTTAGTATTACCGAGTGGTTACTTACTATGCAGTTATTAAGATGTTCCAAGGTTTTCTTTTGCATGTTCTGTTGAAACTTTATTTTACCAGCATTGTTTGGCAGCATTTACTGTGAATCAAGGTGCTCCGAGACACTAAAAACACCAGATCTTGAGGATCGCCATAGAACCGCACTACACTTCACTTTGAAACACACACTCAGCTGTTCCAGAAGAAAGATGACCAATCGGGGCGATTTTTCTGTGGTTGTGGGTTCTACGTCATACAGTGAGAGGGGTTCAAAGATGGTCGTTGTCACGGTCTTGTGACCAATGACAGCCTGCGATAATTGTTTGACGGTATCAGACGTTTAGCATGATCGTCTCAGTGTGTTTGCTGCTACGACGTCACCTGTCTACTGACTTTACAACATGAAATAGGGTATTGATCAATGCGACATGGTGCTAAAACTTAAAACTATTAGCTCAACCTCCATTTGCAAAATTGGCATGCAGTGGCGGTTCTACTTTGAATTACACCCAGGGCGAGACCCCCTTCGAGCGCCCCCCACCCCCCCAACCCCCCCCCACACCAAAAAACAAAACAACAATAACCCAACAATAAAATCACATACCGTTCATTTGAAAAACACAGTTGATAGAAACCAGTTATTTTGCTAGATTAATCTAACTTTCAAGGGAGGAACCATTAGCGCATTGGTTACTGCCTTGAATTATATGCATGGCACACTTTTAGTTATGACTTGTTAAACTATTTTCTTTGTCATGAAATGGAGTTTTTAAAAGTGAAAGGGTCAGAGAGATACTTATTTAGTAACACAATACTTAGGCTATCTCTTAAATAATTTCGAACAGCTCTCATATTAATCCAAACTGTTATAGACCTAAAATAGCTTTTGTAGCCCATTGTCACTCTTAAAATGTCAGAGAAAAGGACAGAATCAGAGATTATTTAGAAAATAGAAAATTGTACTTTGCATATAGGCTACTGTAAAAACACATAATTAAAGTTGATTTTAGTTGATCATTATGAAAAGTCTTTTCATTTCATGAATAGTGACCAAAATGATCACATACACAGAATCTTGTTCAAAAGCCTAATACACAATGAAATCAATTCATCAAGTTAATAACATTAAAGATTTGTTTTAAACTGGTGTATTTTATGTTACCTACTAAACTTTAAAAAAGGTTAACACAAAAAAGGTTTTATAAAAAGATAAACCTCATATTTCAGCATTTAAATCATCTCTATAAAAAGAATGAGTCAATAAAGATACATTCCTGACATTTATAATGCACAGTGGCTTATATTTTATTATTAATAGTAAAATTCGGACCGATTTTCCCATGGCTGTTGTTGCTATACAACCATGCACTCTCCACAACAACAAATACGTTTTAGTAGCTAATGTATTTCCACCACAGAAAAACGCTTGCCGTAGCTCTGCTAAAAGATTTATTTACGGAGAAGAGAAAAAACACTCATGTGTTTGGGTGCACGTGCACTCCCATACTGAAAAGTTTATGAGTGTGCTTCCCGTGCGCCTATTTGAAATAACGACCTCGAGCGCGCAAAAGACGCGATACGTGAATTAATCTGGAGACCCACTTGACATCGCTTCTGTGCACGGCACCTTCTCAGCAAGCAGGGGCGCCATTGCCAATAATTGAATCGAAATGATAAAAAATAGAAAACCTTCGCGGCACAGAGGATTTTTTTAACTACTTGTGCCGCCCCCCATGTGACATGAAGAAATGCCGCCCCGGGCGACTGCCCGGTTCGCCCGTGCCTAAAACCGCCACTGTTGGCATGCCAAGCTGGCCTCTTTTCCCTAGCCATGACGACGTCCGTCCATATTTTCCGCTTTTGCTTCTCCCTTTTTTTTTTCAGAGCACATACAATTTCCAATTGCGACTCGTTGATTGCGAGTTTTTTATCACTTGTGCATGCTGATGAGGTTTTATTCTTCTATACTAACTTGCATCGTAGTAGCCTAGGATTCAATAGGTGTCATCATTGTACAGTCTACATGCATGTCGTACCCAAGTTTATTAGATTTATGTCGTACAGTGTGATTTTTAAATGATCTTATAGGGTTGTCGAAATCGCACAGTCTGTAGCGGGCAAAAGTAGCCTGACTTCATCATACTCATATTCTAGTCAGAATGTGAGTCTGATACTGCTCCATTGGGCTTTGATTATGAGGCGTGTCTTAACCGAACCAGGAAAAAAAACCCTCTGCACTCAATTGGATAGACCTACAACCAATCAGAGCAACGCAGTAAGTGTTTTTAACTTTTTTTTTTTATGAGCTACGCAAAGTTGGAATCAGACTCAACTACACGCACGCTGGAAGAAGTAGAATAATGAGTGTTGCTTCTTTTACTTGGTCCTCCATGAGTGCGACCAAAGGAGAAACCACAACGACCGCAGGGTTTTCATTGCGTCCCCTCTTCTTAGCGACCATCGGAGCCAGCTGATAAATTAAACTTTTGCCGAATCCCGTAGGAAGGACGGCAAACACATCTTTCCGATCGACAAATGCCTTGATTGCAGTTCTCTGTTGGTCTTTTAAAATGAATGCGCCGTCGATTTCTTTGACAACAGACGCGATAGCGGAATCTGTACATCTCAGTTCTCCAGCTGCAGTCACCTCTGAGGGAAACCAGTTCAACCCAAGCGCTCTTTGATAACATGATGATTACGTAACTGCAGATCATCTGTCCATCATCGTATAAAGCCCGCCCTGGCAATTTGATTGGCCGACTAATTCTGAACCGATCATAATTACTCCTCAATGGATCGAGTCCAGACCGAACTTCCCGACCAAAAAATGTTGTGGGGGCGGGGTTCGGGCTGGCATCCAGGCTAGGGCAAAAGATGTTAAGATTAATTTGTCACAATGGTTTGGGTAGTTGCTAGGTTTTTAACCTCTTTTAAAGTCCCCATGAAATCAAAATTCTTTTTTTTTTTGTTTTATGGAATCTTACAATGTTTATTATAAATGAATTATCCATGCACAGGATTTTTTTTTTTTTTTATTCATGTACCCTCGTAATCTTTAATCAAAATAGCTTCCCCCTCCCTCTTGCAGTGACATCTCATCTGTTCTCTGATGACATGTGTACTGGCTTGGGGGCGGGACAACCTGTCACTCACATGAGATCCACCAATAGCAAACCACAACAATCCAATCAATTCCTCATGGACAAAATCAAGTCCCGTCCTACTTTTTTTTCTTTTTTTTTTTTTTAGTTCGAGAAGCCGTTTCACTCAGATGTACGTCACAACAGTGGAGAAAAGAATATAGCAACTTCCGGCTAATGCTGACTTTAAGTATGAGCAATTGTAATCGTGATACTTGCCTTTGCAAACATCCTTGAATATAAGTCGTACTGTACTGAAGAGCATGATGTAAGCTAAAATGACTGGTTGCGTTCAGTCCTTACAAACTGCCACTTATCTCTCTGCTGTTATCACTCTCTTTCTGACTGTAGACAGTGTTGTTTACTTCGGTATTCTGGCGGTTTCTGCAGTGGTGGACAGGATTGCTCTACCCAACACTTTGGCTTCCCAGATAAGGGAAATGCCACTTCCTTTGGCTTCAGTAAAGCCGCCAGTGAGAACTGCAGCTTGACTGAAGACAATAGTTCTGTTTGTACTCACACACACAAGCGTATAATCTCTCATTATCTCCAGTGTGCTCCTGATTAACCTCAACCACAGTCTGGTCTGTGGACCCTGTCAGATGAGAAGTGTCAGAAAGACTCGGGCTGGTGAGGGCGAGAGACCAGCGCGAGTACTCATGGACGGTGACGGCACTGATCAATCATCATAACACGGTTGCGTGACACGACTGCTTTTTTAACTTTGAAAAATTTCACACCATTCAGAGTTTGCAAGACTTGCCAACCAGTGCAACCAGATATACAGTGCAATTTTTGACACTACAATTTGCTCAGTATTCTGATGTGTACGGCATCGTGCTGTGACATTGTACATGCAATACATTGAAAAATGTACTGTTTTTAACACTGATTTTGGCTTCTTTTTTTTCTTTTCCTTTTTACATTTGTCTATTAATCAAATCATGATGGGATGTTTACCAAAAGTCATTTGCACTGTTCATATGGTAGTATTTAATTTTCAATTTCATATCAACACAAACTCTGTTACAAATGAAAGTAAAGTGTGCTGAAAATGTGATTGCATTGGAGAACTCCTGGCATCCACACAGTAATTAAAGGCTCATCTCCTGTTGAACGCGTTGCTCTTATGAATCTGCGTCTCTTTACAGCCTCATTAGTTCATCACTTTGTCCTTTTAGTTAGTTACTTCACAACAAAAGTAAAAAGTAGTGATTCTACTAACTTATCAATGTTTTTGTCATGTTTTGTGCACACTGCACAACCATGTAAAACTGATTCAAATGCAGCATTAATCAGATGCTGTGCAGGATTCATTTCAATGAATCAGTTTATTTGAAAGAACCGATGAAAATTATAACAGATTAACTATTTCATTTACTCAGTTTTATTCCAAAACAGTCACCAGTCTTAATGAAAATGTCTGTTTATCGGTACATTATCAGCTTATTTCTATTAACTAGGTGTTTTTATAGTTTTATAATGTAAATTAAGTTATTGTTTGGTGTTGCTGTACAAATTTAGTTTTTTGTTTTTGTGCAAAATAAAAACTCATATGCTTTTGTGAATGAAAAAGGTGCCTCCTCCTTATAATAACTTGTCGATAGCAGGTTTTTGTTAGTAACTTGTAGTTTAGCTGGCTATGTTTTCCAGTTGTTTCGTTTAACTGTAGTATGCTACATTTTAAAGGCTTCCTCAACATTTGTGTTAGTATTGTTTTGGGCAGGAAATATCCTGGGGTGTCATTCGTCCTTGAAGAAAATTTCCAGAGAAAAATGCGCACACTCAAAATACGCACTCACACTCATACAGAGAAACACTCTGGATTTTTTTTTTTTTTGTAAGCAATACTGAAATGCACACCCTGATCTTTTTCATGTTTTGTCAGTTGTGATAGTTTATATTGATGGTTATTTTGTAGTTTATATATTTTATAAGACGCTGCACCAAGTGAAAAATGTCTGGTTTAATAACTAAAACTCCATTTATTTGTGTATAAGCGCAGTAAAATATTGAATGAAACACTTTATATCAGTATTAGTTCTGTTGTGCATCTTGCAAGTCAGACGTCACTAAGTATACCTGCCAACCTCTTGCAGATTTCAAGCCAAACCTGTGTGAATGTCCTCAATCCAGGTCTTAGTTATATTGAGGGTGTGTGTTATCATATAAAAACATGCGTTTCTGGACAGTGTTTGTAATGTAATCCCTCTTTAGAGTTGTATTTCTCAGTTTGCAGTAAGGCAGCATGATGCCCGTCTGTAGATTAGTCTTCCTTAGAGACATTTGAGTACCGGAATTCTTAATAGATTTTCAACATGAATTTTGAATAATCTGGGGATTAGGGATTCGAGTTATGAGATATTATGAGCTTTGGTCTGAGAAGATGTGATAACTGGATTTCTCAGAGGGAAACACTCAGGGTTTAGGGTGAAGAAGGAATATTACACTAATATAAAACCTTCCCATTAAAAGCCTTTTAATACATTTGTGGTGATTCAATAAAATGTGTAATGCAACCCTATTAAGTTTCTCAGTCACATGGGAGCAAATTACTGTGGCCTCGGGCGACATGAGCACAAAAGTAACAAACAAAAACATCAAAACATAATGAAAATTCTGCTGTTTCTGCTGTTTTGTGGGAGGTTAGTTTACCCAAAAATGAAAATTATCCCATAATGTACTCCCCCTCAGTCCATAGGTGTATATGACTTTCTTCTTTCAGCCAAACACAGTGTTATATTAAAACATATCCTGGCTCTTATATAATGGGAGTGAATAGTAACTGAGATTTTGAAGCCCACCAAAGCACATCCATCCATCATAAAAGTAACCCTTATGGCTCCAGGGGGTTAATAAAGCCCTTCTGAAGCGAAGCAATGCGTTTTTGCAAGAAAAATATCCAAAATAATAACTTTATAAACTCTGTAATTACTAGCTTTTTTCCCGTCTCCAAAAATGATGGCAACGGATGTTGGTAGGTTTATGTATATCGCAGCCACCGCACTAGCCTTTATTTTTTAATCGAAGGAGACGTAGGCATGTTTTCCAAATATTACGGGCAAGGAGCGCCACGTATGAGGTGTTTCTAAGTGTTTCTCCCTCCTATCTGCTTCAAGTTCTTGATAAATTGTGGCTTTTCTTTTTTGTTTAGAATCCAGTTTTCTCATAATTCTTGTCTTTTACGAGTTTAATAAAGAACTCTCCTGTCTTCTGTCCAAACATGGCACACTATCTTTAAAGAATGATCATGTGACTTTTACGTACATTTCCATTGCAGTTTTGCGAAATATTCCTTTTTCGAATTGTCTGAAAAACCATCTCAAGCGAGTGTGTAAACTTTTTAGCGATATGTAATAGTTTTATGAAATTGACTTGTTTCCATTGGGCGTATTTTCGATTCGCAATTTCAATTTGCGATATTTAAAAAAGGAAATGGAAACGCAGCTATTGTTATCAACGTAAATTTGATCACAATCTCAATTATATCTATGGCCCAGCCCTATCTGAAAGTTACACAGCTATAATATAGCTCCATGTTCATAAACACCCATTAACCTGTGGCATTAATGTGACAATGTCTGTTTGTCACGCTCTGCATTTTGTGTGTGTGTGTATTGATTGTGTTTTTGAAGGCCTCAGTTGTCCTGCTGGTGTCTGATCTAAGTCTCTTCTCCGGCCAGATGGTTGATGCTGTGCTATTGACTGTGAATAAAGGGTCAAGACACACACACACACACACACACACATTGGTTTGGTTAAGAAGGCCGGCCTTACCCCATTCATACAGCCCAGCATTTTGACAGATGGGCAGATATGAACATCATCTCTTTGGCATGTTTACCATACACTATCCCATAATCCAGCCACTTTGGGACCAGAATGGGCAGAATTAAAGAGAAATCCCTATCAGACCATTAGGTCAAACCCAAAAGTGCAAATGTCCTGGAGACTTTCAGCATCGTTACTCCAGTCTTCAGTGTCACATGATCCTTCAGAAATCACTCTAATATGCTGACTTGCCACTAGAGAAACATTTATGATTATCAATGTTAAAAAACAGTTGTGCTGCTTCGTATTTTTGTGGAAACCATGATGCAGTTTATTTCAGGATTCTTTAAATATAAAGTTCAAAAGAACAGCATTTATTTCAAACACTTTAAAAAAAAAATTTTTCACTGTCACTTTTGATAAATGTATAGTGTCCTGGCTTTTTATTCCTTTTATTTTATTTTCTGTAATAAGCTAAATGTTTAAGTCCATGGAAAAAAAGTCATGAGACGCGCAAGAACCAATGTTTGTCATTTAGCCTGGCAGGACACGTCTTGACATGCCATACATGATTTACTTCGAGAGCTTTCAGTGAATAGCATCTTGTCCCTCACACAAATCAATCATATGACATTAGAAGACTTGGATTATACATCATACAAGTTGGATGGATTTCCGTTGTGGTGCTTTTTTTTTGTTGTCATTTTGATTGTGATATATTAATTTAAAACTTTTAAAGTCGGCATGAAACGTTGAGATTGTAATTTTTTCCTTGTTGTGACGTATATCCGAGTGAAACGGCTTCTGAAATTAGAAAAAAATGTAGGACGGGGCTTGATTAGGCCCCTCGGGAATTGATTGGATTGTTGGAGGTTGGGCGTTACAAACAAAATGGAGGCAGATTTGAATGCCAGTTTACAGTCAGTTGTGGAGGATTTCTCTCCACCGGACTCCCCACCGTTACCCTCCCATGAAGGATTTTTTATAGAGATGCACCGATTACAATTTTCTAGGCCGATCCCGATTCCGATTTTTCCTTGAGTTTGACCTGCCGATACCGATTTTAGCCGATTCCGATTTTATTTTTTCAAACCACTTTACAGCACACACAAATATTTATTTTCTATCTTCTCTTTAATAGAACATTTTGCATAGAACTTTTTTTAACAGATAATCGCTAAAAAATAGAACTATATAAATGACTCCTAGTGTGGGAAATTCTCACACATCTAAAGTGCAGTGTTATGGAAGAACCATTTCCTTTTCACATCCAATATCCAATAAAAAAAAATGGATATATTTAGCAAACTAAACTTCTGTATGAAAACAGGTAATGGCAATAAAATAATATATAAATAACAAATAAAAATTCAATAAATATAGCCTTGCAGTTTAAAGATATTTATCTCTCTCTCTCTCACACACACACACAGGCCTATTGCAATCACTTGTTGTATATCAATGGCAAGTTATATTTCTCAAGCAGTTCTTCTCTCATCTGACACATGTCCAGCCAAGCTAAACAGAACAAGTGGAGCATGTGCAGGGAAACGATTAAATAATAATAAAAACAAGTTTAAATGGGTAAATTTTCTATAAATATTTTTGAGTCTTCATTTTCTTTCTGACATAGCCTAGCCTACTTCAGTTCTTGTTAAAACACACCAGACATGCAAATTCTTTGCATTTTGGGCACTTTTTGGATGAAATCATATTTATTTTGTCCATCAAAAGTTTGCTTTCACTTAAATTGAGCGCAGCAAAAATAGATTCGGCGCCGAAACCCGCGCTTCACTGTTGCTCCCGCGACGCTCCTGCTCGACGCTCACGCGCTGCTCCGGCTCGCGGTGTGAATGCACTCATTGATTAACATGCACGCCGAACAAAAAGGTTTCCTACATGTGTGCGTTCCGTGTGTACGTGTGATGCTGATGTTGCGCGATGTTAATCATGCGGCGCCCGAGTGCATTTGACCGGCATAAAATCGGATTATGTCAGACTGACCGGCCGGTCGCCGATCATGGCCGATCACGTGAAAACCGGCCGATTCCGGTCACCAGCCGATCAATCGGTGCATCTCTAATTTTTTATTGAGGTGCCCGGCGACGAAAACGAGGACGAGCAGCTAAATTTTCAGGCAGGAATCAGCCCATATTTATACGAGCCTCCTGCGGACCAAGATAAGTCAAGTCATCAGTCAAGTTCACCCTCGAGAGCATCTCGATGTGTCTGAGAGGCGGTGCACCGATAGCCGCACCCTCATCGGCTCTGGCCGCACCCTTTCGCCATGGCACGTGACCGAAAGAAAAGAGAGGTCGTTTCGAGGGGGAAGGGAAGGGTAATGTATTTGATTAAAGATTATAAGAGTACATGAATTAAAAAAAAAAATGAAGTACACAGATAAATCATTTATAGTAAACACTACAATATTACATATAAAAAGAAGATTTGTCAAATTTGATTTCATGCCGACTTTAAATTATCAATTTATTCAATTAAAATGAGCTGGACCGTCACAGTTTCAGTACGTTCAATCCACACTTAAATTTGTTTCATGGAAGTTAACTTAATCATTCAAAACATTCAAAATCGCTTGAATGTGAGTCTACACTCTTGCCTCATTTAGTTTATGCCGTTCTATGAATATGCAAATGAGCCCCGCCTCCACTCACTCACAGCAGCTCAGAGATCCACTCGTTGACGATCACACGTTGACCTGATTGGTTACAGGGTAGTTTGTGTTACAACTGTCTTTGCTTCTCTGCAGTTTTAAGGAGAAAGCGATGGTGTTGTTAACTTATGAATTTACACATGGTTTTTCTTAAAGCACATTAAAAACACCACATAGATATATAAACAACATTAAAAACTTGATTGTCACCACAGGGAAACTTTAACATGTCTCTTGAGTAAAATAAGTGAACGACATGAGGGGTAAATGATGACTGAGTGATACACTAAGGACTCGGTCGGTCATTTTGAATAAATAATCTTTTTTTTTTGTTATTTTGTTTTTGTGCTCGTAAAACATTGAGGCTGTTTCTGGCCCCCTGTGGGACCCTTGATAGCGTCCTCTATCCAACACCCTCCAGCTCTGGGCCTGTCAGAGAGCGACATGCTAGTAAATGTCAATGATGACATGGCTTTAACATCCAGTGTGCTCGCGTCTTCATGACTGACAGAGATTAATGACTCTTCTGTCGGCTTCAGAATCGTCCCGTTCTCCTGCTTATGGCACAGCTGTACCTGTGAGAGACCGAGCAAACAGGGATGTGCTATTTGATTGAGATTTGTTGAGAGAATGCAGTGTTTCCCCTACAATGTATTTAGCAGCGGCGCAGCGCCGCCACTGGATTTTCAGCGCCGCTGCAAAATCTTCACATGATCAGTAATATCACGACATCCATTTACACACCTAAAAACACTTGAGACGTGGCGTGCGCCGGTGCTGCTAATGCGGTGGCTCTGAATCCACTTGTTGACAAGAAAGGAGTAAAGAGCCACATATGGAAATATTTTCGATTAGGCTAATGTCACGTTGCCATAAGGGGCCGTTCACATAGCGCGTTTTTCTGCGCGTGCAAATTCGTTATTTCAAATGTAGGCGCGCGGGAAGCACGCTCGTTTCTCCAGGCCGCCTCTGTTCATGGTTGCATAGCAACGACAGACGCCACGGGAGAGAGCAAGCGCTTTTAGAAAGGAGAAAGCGGCGCTCTCCATGAGGACGAGGAAGTAGCAGCAAAGAATTAATTGATTTCTAGCCCTTGCATTAGCTTTACTACTAGATATATTTTATGGAGATGAGAAATAAAAAGCCGCCCTGTACAGCTATGATCAGCTGTTCCGCCGAGCTGTCGATGTTGTTACGGAGAGGCCGAAGCTGATCGGTTGGTTTTTGTCACATGGCGTGTTGAGATGAGATGGTACGATGTTTTCATCTCGCCACGCGCGCCTACAATTGAAATAACGCATTTGCGCGCAAAAAACGCGATATGTGAACGGCCCCTAAAGTGCACTCGGGTGTGGTTGTATCCGGGTAGTTTTACGAGCAGGAGTACATGAGCACAGTCTCGGACCGACACCCGAGTGCTGTTATTAGTCCGCCAGAAAAGCAGTTCTAGGCTTATTCTTGGCTGGATAACTCTTTTAAAAAGTCTTTTAAAATGAAATACGAACACAGTTTTGGATTAAATAAAGGTACAGTCAAGTCAAATAAAACACTTGATTGTTCATGTTTGTTCACTTCATTCATTGTGCATTAAATAATGTTAACTTAAAACTTTTGATTTTAAAAATGTTAAAATTTAAAAATTAAGTGCTCACAGATTGGGTGTGGCCTAAAATTTTCAATAAATTCTAAATAATCTTTTTCTGGGTTGTGCCATTTCATTTTTACCCTATCAATATCTACCTTATAGCTGAAAATGAACACAAAACAAAAACGTGAAAAATCCTGTCTAAAATTATAAAATGAAGGTTTCTGTTTGTGACCAGTTCAAGGTGCGTGCTGCAATAATCACCTTGAATCTGTTGATGGTATGTCGTAATTGTATGTCTCAAAATGTCAATTTGTAAAACTTGCCAGAAGTCATGGTTTAGGGGTTTATTTTTTTAAAAAGTTCTTCCGGGGGTACATGTCCCCGGACCCACACCCAACGACCCACCCCCCCCCCCCCCCCCCCCACCCCCCCCACACGCGACTTGGTAACATGCTCCGGCACGGGACAGCACCGCTGCTGGAAAAAATTCTAGGGGAAACACTGGAATGTGTGTTTTGTGTGGCCTGTTTAAGACTCGTCCTGTCAGTGGTGTTGCATGAATCGGTCTATTGTGGTGTAGATGCAGCAGACATATGTGACGTCTCTTACTAGCTGCCCAACACAACTATTGTTCTCACCTAAACGTCATCCTGATTAACATACGATACATTGTCACACTCGTTTTATTTTGAGAAGATCTTTTCTTGATTCAAATATTACAATTAAATTCATTTATTTTTATAGTATTTTATATTAATTAGTTTTTATTTACTTATATTTATACATATAAATATTAAATCTTGAATAAAGACAGATGCTGTCAAGCTCCAAAAATGACAAAATGCCACTTTATACCTACGAGTTATCTGAAATCATATAATAGTAAAACATATACTGACATTTTAGTTGTTAAATTGTGATCTCTTTCAGTGAATAACAACTTTAAATTTGTTTTGTGCACTATATTAGGTTTCCTAAAGTCTTATGAACAACTTTTGCCAATGGTGGTTAATAATTGTGGGTAAATTACGGACTTGTCATTTTTGGGTGACTATACTTAAAAGTAACTAAATGGATCTATTCTGAGATAGATTTCTGCTATTGTTTTATTGTGTGCTGGCCTGGACTGTTCCAACTTTGACTAAACTCATTGTTGAGCTGATGACAACAATGAACAACAATAGCTGATGACTCAGGGCTTTGAGCGCATCATCAAGAAGTGTTTTACCTCGCCGTGTGCACAATCGAGCGACTGCACCGAGCTGCAGCTGTGAGAAATGTGCTGTTTGTGAAACTGCTGTTTATACCAGCTTTCATTACTGAGGTTCAGAAAGTTTTAAAAGAGAAGGAATGCTCTGCTAAATTATTATTTTCAGGGTGAACCGGCTCATTTTATGTAGGGATGCACCGATATGAACATTTTGCCCAATACCGATAATTATTTATATTTGAAAGGCAATAACTGATATATTGGCTGATAAATCTAAATCCAAATTTGTATATAATTTTTTTGAGAACCTGATTACAATTTTATGGAGCCTATATGACAGATATAGACTAGAGAACTGATATTATTCAGTAGAGTCAATTTTAAATTGTTATTTTTAGAGTTACACGACATATCAGCCACCATGTCAGTATTGACCGATATATGTTAATTTTTAATGTTGTCTTTATCGGCCTGATAAGAGACACTTCAGATGCACACTGTTGGCCTCGATGGTTTTGAATGGCTTGAAATTTTATTGGACTCACTCCAAAAAAGAAAAACACACTTAAGTGCAACATGTGCAGTGCAAGTCTGACATACAGGCTACATAAAATAATAATGAGAGCATTATAAGTGTGTGCTTGAGACATGGCTTTTAATGGTGAGACTTTTGTTTTTGCTCTCAAAATTTTTTTTAGATTTACCATACAATGTATTGGTTATCAAATATAACGAATTATCGGTTATCGGTATCGACCAAAATATTCATATCGGTGCATCCCTAGTTATTTTATATTGTGTGTCCTGTGCACCATTAGATGCAAACTAACTTTAACTTGCTCAGCAAAGTCTATTCTCTTTAAACTATTGCATGACCGTCGTTGACCTGAAAGTGCAAACTGATTGTATAAGAAGGGTTATATGCTGACTAGGGCTGGGTATCGAGTTCGATACTTTTTAGATACCGACCGAATTGCCTCAATACTACCGAGTATCGAAACATGTCTTGTTTTTCGGTACCAAATTTCGATACCTAAGGGTTAATCTAGTCAACGTCAGTGAAACAAAAAGCATGCAGCATGATTAGCTGTGGCAGAAAAACACTAACGTTAGTTTACGCGGTTGCCCAGGTTCACAAATGAACCGAAACTCAGCGTATATGATACTTGACTCACAGACATGAGAAATAGGTCTATAGACAGTTAAAATATGTCTACTTTTAAACGAAACAATTAAATAGTTTATGTAATCCATATAGGCGCGCGCGTTCACTACTGCAGGAATGACGAGTCAACATCGCCAAATTCATCTTTGCAGCCAACACACTCAGTAAACACTTGTTTATTAATAAAAAATGTAAATATCTCCTTGCTTTTTTATCCCGACACATCCATAATCATTAGGCTACCTTCACCAGTGCTTTGCAGCAAGCTTTATGTGTGCTGAGCGTGAGGCATATATCCCGCACCCCAGTAGCCTATGTTAATACAATTCACATTCATTTGTATAGCATTTTTCACAAAACATATCGTTTCAAAGCAGCTTTACAGAAAATGCATGTGTCTAAATTTCATTTTAGATTGATCTGTTATCAGAGGTGACTGTGTGCAATGCATTTCAATTAATTTTTATTCAGTTTCATTGTTAAACAATGCATTAAGTTAAGGCAGAAACAATGAGCTCATTGAAGTAAAGAATACATGTTGTTAAATGATTAGGAAACATTTAGCATTGGTGCTTTTTACACACTCAAAATATGAGTGTAAAAAAAGTCAACAAACTAAAAAAAAAAAAAAAAAATTTAGGTTATATTGTTAAAATGGATTTCCTAAAATTGGTATCGAAAAAAGTATCGTTCAGGAACCGGTATCGAAGTCAAGGTATCGAAAATGTTGTTACGATACCCAGCCCTACTGACGTCCACTGTAGCGCTCGCTGAGAATGCACTACACACTAGCCTTGCGTTGCATGTTTCATAAAGCAACGATGCATAAAACACCAGACCTCTATTTGCGGAGTGACAGTGACACTCATTATCTCCCAGAGTTCCCTGAGCTCATTAAAAATGTGCTGACATAATGATAAATGTTGAATATTAACCCTTCCTCTTCTTCCATTCTGTTTTATTGTTTAACTGGGATCCAGGGGCCATGATCCCATTGGTCCATTAGGAGAGTTTAAGAGCGAAAGGGAAGTTCTGTGAGATAATGCAGGGAGGACGATGATCTGGTCATGATGGTCACTTGCTCTCCACCAGTGGTTGTTCTCATGTGGCATTTAGGAGAAGACCGTATTAAAAGACAAGGTTAATTAGTTTTATCTGTGTTTGGCTCTGTCTCATTAATGCAGGATATTCTGGAGAGATTACTGGCAGGTTTGTCTTGGCTGGTCCACCTCACAGATAATCTCATCTGAATTGGGCTTTTCTTTTAGTTTAATCAGAGAATGTTTCAGTAGATGACCTTATGACAGCATGCACACAATTTAATGTACAGTGACTAAGTAAGCCATTGGTGGATTTTCCAGCCGCAAAAGCACAATTATCTCCATTAAAAATGCATTCACTATATTTAATGAACTACCATTCAAAAGAGTGTGTGTGTGTGTGTGACCAAGACTGCCTTTAAAGTAAAATTACAGCCAAATGGTGGTAAATCTAATTAGAGTTCAAAATACCGGTGTTCTATGTGATTCAATTATAAAATGTAATTTGTTACTGTGTTTTTTTTTTTTTTTAGCATCACCCAAGTCTTCAGTGTCACACGATCCTTCAGGAATGATTCCAATATACTGATTTTCTGCTCAAGAAACATTTCTGTTTATTATCACTGCTTAAAACAGTTGATAGTTCTGTGGAAACTGTGATTCTTTGTTGAGTAGAAAGTTCAAAAGAACCGTTTACATAAATGTCTAGTTTGTTACTTTATTTTTGCAGTGTCGTTGGTGCCGGTTGACCTGTTGTACGTCGGTAATATAGTTGACTGAATATTGTATTTCAGGTTAAAATTAGACAAAATGTAGAGGAGTCTATTTTATCCAGTGAGAACTTCTTGGATGCGCTTCATGTTACAAAATGCCAGTCAGGTGGTCAGGTGGATGAAAGTGAGAGGTTTAAAAAGTAAGAGCGATTTTGTGTCATTTTACTGTCCACTAGTTGTAAGATACAACATTTGATGAGCTATGAGCAAGCGTTAACTTAATACTTAATAATACTCCACTAATTAAACGAGTCAGTTTACGGGTACTCATTTGAACTCTTCTGCTGTGTTTTGGTACGCATTAATGAAACCGATAATTCTGTTCTGCAAATACTAAGCTATCAGGAACTAATGTTATCGCTCTGTCTGTGTTATTAGCGGGGGAGTTTGCTGCTGTCTCGCCTCTACATTATACCCAGAATCCTCTCTGCCTCAGTAGCAGTGACCCTCTCGTTCCAGGAGATTCCCGCTGTTTCTCACCTCCGCTGACCTTCTCCTCACTCCTCTCATTATCCTCGGCCCACGCTGAAACCTGCGGACTATGACAGTCTATAGCCACACTGTCTGCGCGGCCTGATACGTCAAACACTGCAACTGCAGTATAAATGTGTGGCTAATTGCGTGTCTCTGCTTTAGAAGGAATCGATCAGAATGACGAATGGTCTTTTGAGATAATGGATGTTTTCTGCTTGTTGACTGTGATTTGAGATTGTTTTCACACTTTTTTCGATTGCACGGTTTGATTAAAGCCACTCTTCATCTATTTTGTCTTTTTACATTGTATTTGCAGTGGGTGGTATGACCAAAATCACCATATGAGCAATTTCATGGTAACAGTGTCTGGATATAGCTATTTTAAAAAACAATTCAGCCCAGAAATGTTTTATATATTACACAACCATTTGATTTATTTGTTTATATTTAAGTTTTCTTCATCGGTCTATTTCCAATTATTTAAATCAATTGAATTTATTTTTGTATTAATTTAAATATATCATTTATGTTTGTTTGTATTTACATTTATTTTATTAATTTAATCTAAAAATAGATTTCTTAATTCATATGAATTAATTTATTAATAAATCGTGTTATTTGAATAATTTCTTAAAGGGTTAGTTCACCCAAAAGTGACATTTCGGTCATCATCTATTCACCCTCCTTCATCTTCGGAACACAAATAAAGATATTTTTTGAGTCTGATGCTTCAGAGGACGCTCTGTTCAGTGCTTTTCCTACACGTGTTCCTGACTCAATTATGGTAATTCTTCAAACAGTCTGGAACAATTATTTTCCCATTATTAAATTTAGGACCTGCAGAAGTTCAAGTGTAGTTGGCCATTTAAAATGAAGCAATTAGAGAACTCTAGGTGTGTTGGCGTCACAGGCACTGACCCGCTGGTGCTGCAGCCGGCCATGTGTGATGATGATGATGATGATGATGATCTGACCCTGGTCAGTTTTTGGACATGACGGAAACAGGCTCCGGGTCAGATTTTCGAGCAGGGTTTCAGCAGCATGGCCTCTGCAAGAACTGCGCTTGTATGAGAACAAGGTAATTAGTGTAAGTTTGCCTCCCTTCACTGTTGTCACCCCGTCAGAATAATGTGTCTTTAGATCCGCGGTCGGACTTTGTGGAAACGTGTCTGGTTTATAATTAGTGTGATATGAAGCGAGTGTAATGTTAACATTCATGGACAGGTAGCAGAAAAAATGAAGCATATAATACAAATATATAATATAATACATTTATTTACTCTCTGTGTTATGAAAGCAGGAAGTTCACATATAGCTGAAGTTGGTTTGTTGATTATGTTAATTATGTTTATTTTGGTTCTGATGATTGGAAAATGTTTGCTGGGTTTTGAAAGCTGCTTGAAATTAACTTTTTAAAACAATTACAATAGAACAAATGGAAACGATAGCAAAGATATTAGCTTACAAAACTCACCGGCCAACTCAATGAAAAGCAATAACGGCTTGAAATGCATGTCTGAAATGCATGTGCACTGATTTATTCACTTGGGTAGCAAGTTGTGACGCAGACAAATATATGTTAGTTTAAAAAAAGTATTTTTAAAATGTATGTTTCTATCAAAATTAACAGGACTTGAATTAACCCATTAACCACACATTGTAGGCCCTCAATTTGAGGCTGTATTACATACAGCATATGGTTCTTTTGCACTAATTTAGCATATTTTGTCTGTATAAAGCTTCAGCTTCATATTACAGGCTTGTTTCTACCTGTTGGTTGAATTTATAAACTGTGTAGTAGACAAACTGTCTCAACATGATGATATCTCACCTCTTTATCAGCCTCTTTTCCGCATTCCCCATTTCGTCGGCATAACCCATAACCCCCCCCACCTCGACCATACTAGTTCTGCAGTATTCATTAACTTTCTGTATGCATGAAAAATAAGTTAACCTACTATTTTTGCCAAGATGTGAAGTATACAACCACAGCACACTGCATTAAATGCTATATCTCACAATGCAGTCTCCCATTGTCTGTCTGTACCCACCCTTCCAATAAAATACAGAAATATTTAACCTACATGTTAAATGTAGCTGGCTCAGACTCCGTGCCAGCGTGGGTAAACATGAGCGTCTGAGATTTGTGATTTCTGGCTCTCTCTTAAATTGGGAGTCTTTTGTTTCTGCCGACTCTAAGTGAGCGTGATCAGAACGCTTTCTCTGTTCTTCAAACCTCAATTAAAGCCTCGTTACGGGAAAAGAAGCTCATGGTGTTTTTCCTCATTCCATTCGATGCAGGGTAGGACTTTACGAGTAAGCACGTTAGTGTGTTTGAACGCCTGTGTGTAGATGTTTAGTTTTTGAGTAGCATTTTTGTAGCACCTGACAGTAAGGTCATTTATAGTTCAATGTGGTTACAGTAGCGACAGCATTGTTAATGTGTCTTGCGTATAATTGTATATGTGAGACCAAAAACTTGGTCTCCGCTTTAGACGGCTCGTCGTCGAATGCATATTGCACACAAAAACAAATAATGCTTTAACAAACTAGCAAAATATGGTCCGAGTTACTGAGGAAGAAGTAATTGATGGATTTGACAGTTTTTGTTAGCATTATTGCATTAAATCTTTAAAAAATATTAAGCAGAATTATGCTTGGTAATTAATCAGTATACATCTTTTATGAGGGTTTACGCATGCGCAGTTAGGTGAATTTAGAGTTTTCCGACGTTTCAGTGTGGACGAGAAACTTTTGGAAAACGCTTAAAAACGCTAATGCGTTTAAAAACGAAAATACCGTTTTCAAATATATCTGGATTAATGTAGACGTAGCCACAGACAGGAGATTCACAGATGCGTTCCAGTTCTTTATGTATGTATACTGTACGTGTATACTGTTTGTGTATATGTATGTGTGTATACTGTGTGTATGTGTATGTATATGTCAAGTCAAGTCACCTTCATTTATATAGCGCCTTTTACAATACAGATTGTATCAAAGCAGCTTCACAGTGATAACATGAAAATAATGCAACAAAGTTTGTTTCTAGAATAAAATTGCATCAATGTCCACCTTAAGGCAGATCAATAATATTGTTGAATATTAAATGCCATTGTTGGCATATATATATATATATATATATATAATCCATTGATTTTATCACTTGGTTAACTCTTTAGTGTCAGGAAGTGAAAACCTTTTATTATATTTGATCTCGTTTTATTTTGTAATACTAGTGTTGTGGCTGGCTGTTAGCATGTTGCTATAGGTTTGCCAAGTCAGAAGACCCCAATCCCAACTAGACGTCCTAGACTAGAATCTGCCCTCGGTTGTAGGTTTTTAGGTTTGGATCCAATCAGGTAAAAACTGAAAGTTCATGACCGTGTAAACTAAAGTTCAATTGTTTATAAAAGTAATAGCACAGGCATCATTCATGTCCATTGCACATACGCTTTGGGGCGAGTTACACAATGAAGTTTAATACTTAGGTTTCAAGGATTGTGCAAACGCTGCTAATAGACTTCAAGATGGACCAGACTTTATAGCGACACTGAAATGTCTGGCTGAGTGAGACAATAAAATCCTTTATTACACTTCCAGGCCTCAAAGAGAAGCTGTCGACCTCAAAGTTATGTTATAAAACCCTTCCTGGCTCACTGCGCGGCTCTCATTGCCAGAAATTGATAGATGTTTTGCTCGAGCACCTTCGTCGTGTCATCCATTCTGTTCGAAATTCATTTCTGATGTTCAACCTCTGCCTTATTTTCACCGTCTTTTCATTCCATTTGTCTTTTTTCTCCTCCACTGAAGTATTCCTGCTCTCAATGCTATGGGCGGCTCACGCAACCTGGCTGTAATGGCCAGTTATTTTCCGACTGGAGTTATTCCTCATCGCCTGCGGCCAGATATCTGAGATTATTTTATGATTCCTTTTGTGCGCTTTTGACTCTGTCAGTCAGTGACTTCAATAGGGCCGTGCTCATCTCATTCCCCGTCGTTATGAAGCACTTTACAGATAACGGCATGAAATGCTCCTGCTTTAGCCCTCAGGACAGGTTTTCAGAGGCGTTTCTGCAGGTCTGTGGTTTAGACACTCGTTTAGAGGGCCGGCGAATGACTTCCCTTCTCTCGCTGATGCAGCTGGTGTCCGCGTACAGCTCAATGAGCTTCATTCACTCAGAGCCAGAGGAAGAGAGGAGACTGAGGCGTCTGCTTTCTCTCGGGACATGGACGCCTCTAGGGACCTGAACTTCCTGTCAAAGTCTCACACACACGGGTCATCTCATGCTGCACTGATCCTCTTTGTGTCGCTCCCTTCCTCTTTTTCCTTCAGCTCTCCAAACAGTTGGCTGTGAAATTATTATCCCGTCTTATAGGTCGCATCACATCACAATATTATTATTAGAATAGTTTTTTTTACATTTGTTTTATTTGATTTGCTCCAATTGGGTATCAGTAGCCTCAGTATGCTTATATATGCATATGTATGTCTATGTATATATGTTGGATCTTATATAAATAACCTGTTACAGTTGTGCAGATGGTGTTTCAGTCTTTGAAATTCCAATCAAATCAATCTGAGCTGAGCTAATATAATCATTTGTGTTTATGTGTGCTTTTCCATGAGTGTGTGTGAGAGAAAGCGGTCATTTGGTAAAATGTTCTTCTGTCTAAGATAAGAGTTGTATCTGTGGCAGTTTATGCACATTAGAGGCATGCTACATATTCTCAACCATTATCTTTACCTCTTTTCTCTTGCCCTCATTACTCTGCCCTCCTCTCCTGTCGTGGAAGTGTCTCTCTCTCTCTCTCTCTCTCTCTCTCTCTCTCTCTCTCTCTCTCTCTCTCTCTCTCTCTCTCTCTCTCTCTCTCTCTCTCTCTCTCTCTCTCTCTCTCTCTCTCATTGTATTGTTTGTTCTGTAATTGGATTGGCTTCTTGTGGGTATATCAGAATGGCAGCATATGGGATTTGATCAGGTCTTTCTGTCTGTCTGAATGCTTCTGTGTGCAAAGGAGTGTACAGCTCATGTGTTTTCGAAGTTTGTCTGACTCTTTTGGGATGTTGTTTGTCTGACTCTTTTGTGGATATAGTCAGTAGTATACAGTAGAAATGTGTATAATCAAAACCCTGTTAGACGGAGAGAAATGTATGAGTTTAATGCATGCGCTTGCAAAAACATTCATGGCACAATGTTGATTATCATTTAAAAAATGTGTGTTTTACAACTACACAAGTTTCCGTTCGGTAAGATTTGAAACTGGTTTTGAAAGATGTCTCTCTTCTACTCAGCAAGGCTGCATTTATTTGATCAAAAAGACAAATCAATATTGTGAAATAATATTAACAATAATAATATTACAATTTAAAATAACTTTTCTATTTGAATATATTTTCAAATGTAATCTATTTCTGTGATGCAAAGCTGAATTTTCAGCATCATTACTCCAGTCTTCAGTGTCACATCACATGATCTTAAATTATACAAATAAAGGCCAATTCAAAATATAAATAAATAGTACAACAGTATAGCTCTTTTTATAACAGCTATATTATTGTTTATTATTAACACTCTGGTCTGAAATGATGTGGCAGGTGCTTGCCTGTGTTTAATCTGGTGCTTTAGAGCTTTTTTGGATGGTTTAGTAACTTATGATTATTGAATTGAACGCATGTAATTGCAGGTAGGCACGTTGAGTGTTTCTCTGCCATTCAAAAGGACGTGCATTGAAATATTTCAGTCATGTTGGGCTGCAGAGGTGTTTAATTCAGATTCATGATGGAGGGAGAGAGATTACAAAGAGAAATGGTGTGTGTGTGTGTGTGTGTGTGTGTGTGTGTGTTTGTTTTGAAAAGGCCCACACTGAGAATATTCTGTAATTACTCTTTCTGCTGAGAGACTTGCCAGAGAAAAAGAGAGAGAAACGGCATGTGTGAGAATGAAGGTGAGAGTCTTGACTGAGACCGAAATAGAGCGTGTCTGTGTGTGTGATTAACCCTCACCGCTCTCTTCTCGTCCTCTACTGTCTCTCTGTCACTGGGGTTGAGCGCAACACTCTGTCTGTCAAAGATATTACACACTTCCAGAAGGAAATACTGTTTGCGGGACATCAACGAGTTTCAATATCGATGTCGTTGTTGATTTTCTTTCTTTTTTCTTTACTTCCAAGCTCCAAAATGACATTAAAGTATCATCTATACAACATTATTGTTGAAGTTGTTATTCACTGAAAGTCTTCATATAAAAAACATTCAAATACTGCGCATTCAATCATGACATGATTAATGTCAAACCTTTTTAATGCTTTTAGGTGCTTGAATGTGTCAAATTTGAGACAGTGTTTATTGTTGAGCTGCGGTTGTTTGTTGTATGGTTAGTTATTGAATTACTGCATCATCTATAATCCTCAGCTACACACACACACACCAAAAATTGATGCCATGTGTCTCAGTACAGTGTTTTATGTTCTTTGTCCCCAGCCATCTATAACTATGATGCTCGCAGTGATGAAGAGCTTTCCTTACAGATCGGGGACACTGTACACATTCTGGAGACTTATGAAGGTGAGACACACACGCACAAACACACACCTTATGTCGTGACTAGATGTGACACCGTAAAGCATCAAAATGAAAAGTGGCATTTTATTTTTAACTGATGACCTGCATTCATCAAGCTCGACCATTCAACCCTTTACTAAAGCTATTTTAAGAAGAAAAAAAAAGATTGATACCATTACAAATATTTATTTATTTAAATTATGGAATTATTATTTTTTTAATTTGGTCTCAGACAAGCCGCTGTGGAATGATTGGTTAACTTAGGCAAAATCTGAAACCCAGTTAACTATTTTATTTATATAATTTTATTTTTTATTTTATTTTGTAGGCATTTTTATTTTATTTTATTTATTTATTTATTTTTTGTCTTTTTTTTATTTTAATGTTGACATTCATTTCTAGAAAATGACAAAACATATCATAGTTTAACATTTTATTTCTGTTTCAGAGTTGCAAAAATGAATAGAAGAATTCAATATATAATTTGCCCATGACATTTTTTGGTCCTCTCAACTTATTTACCTGTCAGTGATCATTTGATGAAGAAAAATCTACTTCTACTATTTATGAAGAGTTTCACACACTTGTTTGTACCCCTATTCATGTAAAGTATCTATTTCAGTCACCTCTCACCATTTTAAGACCTTTACACACCTTTCCTCTTCCCTGCAGAACAACCTCTCTCCGATCTCAATAACACACACTTTAGTCTTGAATGATTTGTTCATAGCTTGCAGACATGCCCGCTGCCTCACTTCATATCTCCAGGAGATTTATGGAACATGTCTTTTATAATCCCACAATATTGTTTTCTAGAGGGACACAGTGGCGTCGCACTGTAATCTAATTGTTGGTATTTTCATCTGACTGCTGTGATATTTCTTGCTCTTCTCAGGATGGTATCGAGGGTATCGGCTGAGGAGAAAATCGAAGAAGGTGAGTTACTGTATGAAAAGGTTCAGCTTTCATGTTGAATTAAATCATTCTGCAGACCTCAACTTGAATTTTTCCTTTGTTTGGTAATTTCTGATGTACTCTTCTGTGCACAGGGTGTGTTTCCAGCTTGTTACATACATCTGAAAGAGGCCACGGTTGAAGGCAGTGGGTCAGTATGTTCATTTTAGATTTCCTGGAAGTTTGAATTTTGCTAAATATGGAATAAAAGCATTATCAACATCTTAGCAGGCATTAGCTCTTTTCCCAAACCAACTCTTTTCGGCCGTGTGTGACCTGCATGTATTCTTCATGGAGAAGGCAATCTCAGGATTTGTTTCTCAATGGGAGAAATGTTTACTAGATCTGCTTCATTCACTACTCAATAGTATCAAAACTAGGTGCAGTTCAGTTTCTTAGTGTGTTCACACTTGTCATGTTTGGTTGGATTAAAAGGAAAAGGTGCGATTGCTCTGTTAGTGCGGTTAATATGAATAAGTGTGAACGCTGCCATCTGAACCCTGGTGACACCAAACAAGTGGACCGAGACCCTGAAAAGATGAGTCTCTGTCCGCTTCCAAACGAACTCTTGTGCGGTTCGACTGAAATATGAACACAACCCGGACCAAAGACATGTAAACGAACCAAATACAGGACATGATGTCACCAGATGCGACCCTAAAAAGGACCGAATGCTCAAGCACAGCTGTTTTTTCTCATCATAGTCGTGATGTTGCCGATCACAGTTCAGTAGAGGCGTCAGAACCGCGTCTCGTCGCTGCAGATCTGTGTGTGTGTGTGTGTGTGTGTGACGGAGGGATTCCTGCCGCTGTTTTGACTCCTTTACACATTTTATAAGCTCTTCACGAGTTCTCAGCTGGTCAAAATATCATCAAATGTAGGCTACGCACATACAGCAACGCATTTAGCCCAGAACACAGCATTGTTTTGGATGTTTGACAAGTTCAGTGGCAAAATGCTTTTTTTTTTTTAAATATATATTTGTGTGAACGCTAAGCAAACCAGGTCAAAATCTATTTTCTTTTTTTGGTCCGGAACAAAAGAACCAAGAGAACCCAAATACAAGTGTGAACACGCCCTTAGTCTAATCACATCACAATCACAACCACAACGTATTTTCTTCTCTATGTAGGCCGTAGGGAGCTTACTATGTTTTGGAATATATTCACATTAAACTTTACATTCCTTTGCTGCATCTGAAGATCATGTTACTTCTGTTATTGGTCTGATTATATCAGTGTTGGTCCCTGAATCCAGCCTCAGCGCAGTTAACAACATCCTTCCCATAGACGTCTTACTGAAACAAGTTAGCGCTCCAACAGCCCAGTGCCAGCCTAATAGGAGATTTTAGAGTCCAAAATGGATTTTCGAGTGTGTTTCAGTAATATAATACACATGAGTGAGTGTTGGGGTGTGTTTGTGTGTATGTGAGTAATTGGAATCGAGAGCAGAGCCCAGCTCAGATTTCATAACAGCTGTTTTGATGACTGATGCTGGTAATTAGTTTTCATTGGTATGAAGGGATCTGAATGACTCCGGGACCTCAGAAGCCCGTATTAAGCTGGAATTACTGACATGAATAGAGTGAGATGCAGTTAAACGGCCTATTGTTTCCCGCACAAGTGATATTCTTTGAAAAGCTCCTTCACTTTATTGTGCTGCCTATGTTCATTAAATTTTTTTTCTCTGTTTTGCACTCTTTTCCCTTTCTTTCTGTCGCTAGACAAAAGGAGACGGTCATTCCTACTGAGCTCCCGCTGGTTCATGAGGTCACGACTACGCTGCGAGAATGGGCGACGATATGGAGGGACATATATGTGGTAACCCTGCATTTTGGCATTTATCTCAAGACGTGGTTGTATATTTCAAAAGTTGCAAACTATTCCTCTACACACTTAAAAGTATGCAGTTTTCCATTACACAAAGAGTGCATAGTTTTAAATGATGGTGATCGTAGATGAATTGGGACGCAGCAGCTGTCCGAATTATGACATCATCAAATTGACACTGTCAGCATGATGACATCATCAACTTCATAGTCAGGATTTGACAGGCGATGCATCGAAAAATCTTGTACTGACTAGGCACTGTTTGACAAATGACTTATTTTTTGATTTGTTAAAGTATATATTTACCCTACAAATAGTTTTTAAACAGTTTTTTTTATATGAAATTAGCCTTGGATGCTGGCATGGTGTTAAAACAAACAAACAAACAAACAAAAAAGTGTGGATGTGTAATATAAATGCAATCTGACTATAATGGCATTGTCATGTGATCTATGATGTCAGTTGCATCACTTCTCCACTAATTACAAATCTTCCCCTATGACCTCAAGGGATGCACACTTTAAAATCTTGGCATAATTAGTAGATCAGCCCGGGTATTTTGCCAACTTTTTATGAATGCTGTTGGACATCCTACTCATTTTACATACTGCTTTTTGCATACTATAGTGTATAATGGGGAAGTATGCATTTTCAGGAGATCAACATAACTGCACATACATAGTCATCATTGACATCATCATCTTAACGACATAGTCAGCATTTTGATGACAACACATCACCGTTCATAGAACAAACATTCATCTGCTATGACACACTGCAACATTGCAATTTTCTCTAATAAATCTGATCCCCATTGCCTCGGGCGTGATGTTAAGAAGCTCTGACATGATATACAAATTCAAAATTAAAATTTGTTTTTTAAATTTTCCAAAAAGAGTCTCATTGACAGTTTGTAAACACTTTTAATTGAATAAGTACGCAGTATGACACTCCGGGAGTCTTTGTCTGCAGTGATTAGGAGCCTCACGCCTTTACGCCACAGCATGTGCTTTGACAAATTAATTAACACGCATTGCGGGGTTTTAAACAGACTTTGTGTTTCCAACAGGGCGACAAGCGTGAGATGTTCAACACGGTCCGAGACATGATCTATGACTTGATCGAGTGGCGCTCCCAGATCCTGTCCGGCACGCTCCCGCAAGACGAGATGTCGGAGCTCAAACAGAAAGTCACCTCCAAGATGGACTACGGGAACAAGTATGAACACACACACACACACACACACGAACACAAGCTGCTGACTCATTCTGATTGGGTTATGGTAGAACAGGGAGAGCTTGAGCTGGAAGTCACGACTGCAGTCCGTTACTTAAAATCTGACTTATAATGAGACTGTTCACTGTTGTATTGCTCCTCATTTTTTTTATTCAGGGCCTGTTTTTGCTTTGAAGGGTCATTGTGAAAAATGTTCAGCCCTTCGCATGATTTATCCGAAGGATAAATAAAAGATTCTTAATCAGTGGTCTGTGCCGTTGCTTATACTTGGGTTTAGGATTCCTTAACTTTAAGTATTAAAAGTTGATGCTTGCTGTCTGATGATTTTTGCAAAATGGACTTACACTGAAGGGCCATTAAGTGTCCACCTTTTTTTGCAGAATGGAAGAAAGCCTTTTTTTTAAATGTGCGCTATAGGTAAATGACAATTGCAGAAGTGCAGTAAATGGTAAACAAAATGCTACAAACCAAAGTATTATTAAATTAAACTATTTTGACTGCAAATACCAGTTTGCAAAATCAAGCAGCATAACAGACTGTTTGTGTACAGCTAAAATACTTGGAAGCGGATGACACCGGAAGCCTCGCACATTCATATCCCGCTCTTATGTTAAAAATAAAGTGGATACACCCAGAACATCCTAGCAACTGCATAGCAACACCCTGGCAACCACCTTTCACACCTGGTTTTGACTTTTGCACGGGCAAGTGTTATCAGAAAAAAGCGTTTAAGCATTCTAACCACCACTGCACAGTGACATTGGATCAACCAATGGTGTGAGTTTGGGGCGGGGCTATCGGTTCAGCTGACCAATGAAAAACAGGGAAACCTGTTTGAATGGTTTTGCAATTCCATTTGGGTATTCTAGTGGTGCAGACTATTTTCTGCTCATTAAACACATTCTGTTAACTTTAGTGTTTAGCTGTAGGAGGAAGCGAGTATACAGATGAGATGATAGAACTACTCTGGTCATAAAGTCAGTAGTGTCACAAACACACACGTGTACATCTCTCAGTTCTCAGTTAAAGTCTCTGTCTTTCTCAACTTGGTTGGGTGAAAGGTCTTTATTTTTACATAAGTGTCACTCATATTCATTGGAAATCAACTCAATTAATTTATTCCGTTACACATAATTTCAATGCACATTGACATCTTTTCCAGTTCCATGTTGCAGATGATTTCATCCAAATCGATTTAAAATTTAAAACCAAGTGTGTTTTTAAAATGTTTTTACTGTGTTTTTTTTGTGTGCTTGTCAGGTATTTAGACCTGGATCTGGTGGTTCGAGATAAAGATGGGAATATTCTGGATCCTGACCTGACCAGCACTGTCAATCTGTTCCGAGCGCATGAAGCCGCGTCCAAGCAGATTGAAGCTCGCATCCAAGAGGAAAAGGTAAAGGTTCATCCTTTATGGCACAATACAAACATGCTGCTTTTTTAAAAGTCTATGGTTCATTTAGATTGATATATTTAAATGTGTTTGTTTGGTGTTCTTGGATTGTTAATCTGGAATGCCTTAGAGCAAACGTTACACTCACTTAGGCTCTTCGTTTTGCATTGTTATTTTGGTCATCAATACCCGCTGTGATGTTTAATGAACATCTTTAGTTATAACTGTTACTTTATATATATGTGTGACTTTGTCAAGCACAACCACTAAACCACATAGAAAAAGTCCCTGACCGCAGCTCTCAAACACTGTCACTGACGTGTGAGCGTTTACACGGGAACAGAGAGTGTGAGAGTGAAGCATCTCACTTCCTATCTTGCTGTGAGGCTCAATGTGACACATGGCTGGGTGATATAGCTTGGTGAAAAAAGTCTCAATATTTTTCAGCCTTTTGACAAGATGCAATATATATTATTTTTTTCCGAATCAGAGGGACCATTACTTTCAAACAGCCATTGCAAACTTACAATGCTTGATGCAAGAAATGCAGCAAAAAAATAAACCTAAAAAACATAATTATTATAATTATGTATAATTATGCTATTAATTACAATAATAAATTAAATAGTGTTTTAAAAATATTTATAAATTATTTATGTTTACTCTTTTTGTAAGGGGTTGAGATTAAGATGGTTAAGTTAACTTAAATTAAAAGTTGTTTTTATAAAGCCTATTTAATGTTAAACATAATGGATTTCAAATATACTGTAATGTTGAATGGCTATAGTTAATGGCTAAAATACAAAATAAAAAAATCCATTTAATAGAGAAATCATTAGCAGTATTGGTGATACTGGCCTTCATTCGTAGTACTTGGTAAAACATTGCCATTAAACAACATTGTTGTTTCTACATTAATTTGGAGATTCATTGTGAAATAATAATAATAATATACTATAGATACATATAAATTAGAGATGCACTGATTGATCGGCTGGTGACCGGAATCGGCCGGTTTTCACGTGATCTGCCATGATCGGCGACCGGCCGGTCAGTCTGACATAATCCGATTTTATGCCGGTCAAATGCACTCGGGCGCCGCATGATTAACAACGCGCAACATCAGCATCACACGTGCACACGGAACGCACACATGTAGGAAACCTTTTTGTTCGGCGTGCATGTTAATCAGTGAGTGCATTCACACCGGGAGCCGGAGCAGCGCGTGAGCGTCGAGCAGGAGCGTCGCGTGAGCAACAGTGAAGCGCGTGTTTTGGCGCCGAATCTATTTTTGCTGCGCTCAATTTAAGTGAAAGCACACTTTTGATGGACAAAATAAATATGATTTCATCCAAAAAGTGCCCAAAATGCAAAGAATTTGCATGTCTGGTGTGTTTTAACAAGAACTGAAGTAGGCTAGGCTATGTCAGAAAGAAAATGAAGACTCAAAAATATTTATAGAAAATTTACCCATTTAAACTTGTTTTTATTATTATTTAATCGTTTCCCTGCACATGCTCCACTTGTCCTGTTTAGCTAGGCTGGACATGTGTCAGATGAGAGAAGAACTGCTTGAGAAATATAACTTGCCATTGATATACAACAAGTGATTGCAATAGGCCTGTGTGTGTGTGTGAGAGAGAGAGAGATAAATATCTTTATACTGCAAGGCTATATTTATTGATTTTTTATTTGTTATTTATATATTATTTTATTGCCATTACCTGTTTTCATACAGAAGTTTAGTTTGCTAAATATATATAAAAAAATTATTGGATATTGGATGTGAAAAGGAAATGGTTCTTCCATAACACTGCACTTTAGATGTGTGTGAATTTCCCACACTAGGAGTCATTTATATAGTTCTATTTTATAGCGATTATCTGTTCAAAAAATGTTCTATGCAAAATGTTCTATTAAAGAGAAGATAGAAAATAAATATTTGTGTGTGCTGTAAAGTGGTTTGAAAAAAATAAAATCGGAATCGGCTAAAATCGGTATCGGCAGGTCAAACTCAAGGAAAAATCGGAATCAGGATCGGCCTAGAAAATTGTAATCGGTGCATCTCTAATATAAATATAACATATTCTGTAATATATTGCCGAAAAATTTGAAATTTATTAGATTTTTTATGACAACACTAATATATAATCCAAGCATGTTTTCCACACTGTTTTCAATAAATGAACACAAGAAATAATTGTATTTTATCAATTAAATGCACCTATATACTATAGTGATTTCTGATTTTTAATATTAGTATTTTTATTAATATTATATTTCGATTAATTTTATTATTGTACTTTTTAGGTAACCTAATAGTCAAATGCTCAATAAAATCAACAAAATATCTATGGTGTTATCTTGATGTTATCTATGTGTCAGATAAAACGTTGCAAATATGTTGTGAATATTTGACATCACTCAGCCCTAGTGTTACGAGAGTCTGGGCTTCTTCAGACAGAAGTGTGTTCTCATGAAACCTCACACATACTTATGTACAGTCTATGAGGTTAACATCTCTGTTTGACCTGTGTGTTCTCACGATGCCTCTCTAATGACTGTTGAAGCACTGTAGTGCTTTTAGATGAGTCGCAGTGAGTGTCATTCACCATGTTTAAAACTGAGCAGGTGCTTCCCCTGAGCCAGGAGTTTTCGTTTAAGATCGGTTACGTTGAAGGAGCCGTTCACCCAAAGTTGAAAATCTGTCATCATTTACTCACCCTCATGTTGTTCCAAACCTGGATGACAAGGTGACATTTTGAGAACACATCAGCACTGGTGACCTACCTTTCCCATGTGACCCTACCCAGATGTTCACTGTCCTTGAGTCTCTTTCAACAGATACAGATTGCATAAGTGATATAGGGCCTGTCTACACCTGATCAATTAATGTGTTTTTGCTGATTGGATAGCTATCTGATTTGATAAAACAATTCCATTTACGCTTGACCGCATAAATGTCTGCGCAAAACTAATATATATATATATATATATATATATATATCCGATTCTCAATCCCTGCGCTATATGCTAATTTAACGGAGTTCACGTCAATGAAATCAACAGATATGAGCTGCATTTTATTTATCATCAGCTAATTTCAAGATCAAAGACCGCATTAGGAGAGAGAGCGGATTCAACACTGGTAAGATAATTTAGTCTCACTACTTTTAATGAAGATGATTGTGTTTTAAGGTTCTGCAACTTAGTTTCAGTTTCATTTGATGCAGTAGCGCTTTCATATCTGGCTATTACATGTCATATAGCCATATAGGGGTGGACTGGGACTATAAAGTGACCCTAAACGTTCGGTACCCAGTCCGCAACACACCAAACATAAACACAACAGTTCATTTTGCACAGAGCAATTTAACACCACCTACTAACTTAAAAATATAACAATAAAGAAATATAAATATTTAAAAAATGTTATTGAAATTATTTTTGTGCTCATTAAAATGTAATAAATGAATAATAAATAAATAAATGCAATTAGAATAAGACATTATAGGTATGTTACCAATCAAATTTTAAATTAAATCAGACAAAATCCATCTTTTCACTGCAGAAGCTGCATCTGAAGTGGCTTTTAGGTGCATTTACACAGACGGTTTACAAATGCAGACATAACGTGATCAAATTGATGTTTTAAATACAAAATATATTGAATACTCTGGAGCTATTTTGGAGCAAAACACTCAATATTGACAGTATTGTGTCTAAAATGTATGTCACATAATTTTAGCTTAAACTTATCCTATGTTTTAATGTATTAACTATTTATTTATTAATTATATACCATTGGGAAAAGTATACAATAGTGATGATCTTAAAAGGAAGACAAATGAGCATCTGGTCATTAAAGCTGTGCCAGTAGACGGATATGTTATTTTAAAACCGGACAGATGGCCACCCTATTTAGCATTTTTATTTTGAACAATTCCTTACATCTTACCTCGCATTCGCGTTAAAAACTGCCGTGCTGAGTTAGTGCTGGGCCCCGCCGCCTTTGATTTGATTGGCCATCTCAGACTTTTTGACATTGACGAGTGCTGTTAGACTGCTGCAGTGAGCCAGAGCCAGTAAATAGATGAATCATTTTGACTCATGACTCATGTGGGCCGCGCGGGCATTCACCTGGGCCGACAGAAAATGTCGTTCAGAAAAATCATTCGTTCTTTATATATTTACATATAGCAACGGGCCGGCACACACTGTCCAGCGGCCCACTGGGAAAACGCCCGGTGCTCCAGATGGCCAGTCTGCCCCTGCATATAGCCAATAACATGCTCTCACGTGTTTATTTTTTTTTTTACCATTTTGGGAGGAGTAAAATTTACATATGTGGATCCAACAACCAGATGCATTTACACTGGTTCAGTTTGGAATGCGTCTCAGACCCCGTCCTGAAGTGCTTTGAGTGCTCGGATTTAAATCCGCCTCGAATGCGTTTCGGCATTTACACCTGGTCTTTTCACGATCGAATAGCTATCCCATCAGAGAACACGCATGAAGTGACCAGGTGTAAAAAGTCCCATGAATTCTTTGAGACTGACAGTGATTAACGCCTGTGTAATTAGTCTGGCTGACTTTGACTCGAAGCACATTTGAAAGATTAATTACCATAGTTTTTATGGATTTATTTATTTTTCAGTCTCAGAAGCAGAACATGGATTTGAGCAGGCAGGCGAAGTTTGCCTCCACACCCTCGTTTGCCTTGTTCGTCACGCTCAAGAATGTCGTGTGCAAAATCGGAGAAGATGCAGAAGTGCTGATGTCACTCTATGATCCGATTGAGTCGAAGTTTATCAGGTCAGTGCACACATGGACTCAAACGCTTACACTTGCATGCATGAGAAGCCATGCAGTCCTAAACATAGCGGTCAAATAATTACTTTGTTCAGAGATTTAAAGGCATTTTTTAACATTATTTAATATTATAGCTTTTATTATTATATTTAATTGTTGTTAATAATTATATTAGTGATATTATTTGTAATTTAATCATAATTTCAATAATTTGACCTCACCCTCATTTGGCAGCCATGACGTTTTACACATCACAGTGTTTGTACCATGCACACAATTCTCAATGGTTTGTTTCAGCAGTGAATGATGAATTTTATTATACTTGAGTGTGCTCACAGAAATGCATTCGCATTTAGCAAATGCTTTTTTATCCGAAGCGTCTTACATGCATTAAAGCTGTACATTTATCAAGATATGTATTCTGAATTTGCTAGTGCTATGATCTACCATCTGAGCTTTAGGGGGAAAAAGTTTGTAGTAAAAGTAATGCCATTAATATCTGTTATTTATTTCTAAATTTTTCTTGCAGTGAAAACTATCTTGTACGCTGGTCCAGCTCAGGTTTGGCGAAAGACATCGATCAGCTGCATAACCTGCGTGCCGTATTCACGGTACTTATTATTTTCAGCTTTGCTTTTGACCCATTTCAGTCAAGATTATCATGTTTTTGTTTTTGGTTTAGTTAACACACTGTCCTCTACTAAAAATGCATGTGATTTTGTATTCAAATTTGGCCGGAAATGTGGTTATGATAATGCCATGCTGTAAAATGGCATCGCCTTACTAGGTTTTAGAACAACGCTAATTTGGGGCATGTGTGCAAACCGCTAGGCCACACGTGAAACCCTTCACATGCATGACCTAATTGTTTTATTTGAACGCTCAAATGTGTCGTCCTGTGCCGATGCGCTGCTTCATTATCGGCTCGTTCCTGGAAGCATCGTCATGTAAATGACTCGGTTACGGCTTGATTCCATTCGTCTATTCCCGTCTCTTGCATTGTTCCTTAATGAGTAATCACGGTATTATTGGGTGACACTTTAATTCGTGTTCATCAGTCGTGTTGTCGAATTGGTAATTAAAGTGTTGGAGAAGGCAGCATCATCATTAACGCTTGTAAAGGGTAATGAGCTAACGGATCATTAGAGGAGCGGATAAAGAAGCTCACTGGAGATGCTGCCTGACGTGTGGTGTTGCACATATTGTGTGTGTCATGTACATGTGTTGGCATCTGCCTGTACTTTAACACAGGAAAAAACGACTTAAACATGAAATCATTTTAAAGTTCTTGTATTTCTTACACATTATTATTATTATTATTAAGGATTTTTTAATTAATTTTAATTGGATGCGTTTGTGTTTAGTGTATTTGCATGTACATAATTAATAATTAAATATTCATTGATGTGTGTGCATGTTGGTACTTAAACATATGTGCACCAACAAATGAGAACTGTTCTTTTCATTTTATAATTTTTTTATGCTGGGAAGGGACTTGAAATCACAAGTTCTTGTGTTTATTCAAATTCTTGTGTTTATAAGATCTCACCCTATTTATGAAGCATATTAGTTTTTTTAATTGCATGCATTTGTGTATTTGCATGTTCATAATTTAATAATTATAGAGCATATGCATTGGT
>CM060602.1:38628434-38655934 GCA_030578255.1 Tiaroga cobitis | reverse complement strand
ACTATTTTAACGATGTCTTTACTAACTTTTCTTAGCTCTCAGATTTCATCAAAAAATATCTTCATTTGTGTCTGAAGATGAACGAAAGTCTTACGGGGTTGGAACAACATGAGGGAGAGTAATTTCTGACAGAGTTTTCATTTTTTGGGTGAACTAACCCTTTAAAGTAAATGGCTAATAATGTCGCAATAGTCAATCTTTAAGAAAATCCTAATTTCAGTGTTTTTTTTTCTTTTGATTTTGGGATGAAATATGAGCTGGTTATTTCTTCTTTTCATGAGATTCACCCAGAGTTGTTTTCCCAGGCAGTTTCCCTGCAGATATTATTTTTACATTTACATTTACATTTAGTCATTTAGCTGACGCTTTTATCCAAAGCGACTTACAATTGCTATATATGTCCGAGGTTGCACGCCTCTGGAGCAACTAGGGGTTAAGTGTCTTGCTCAGGGAAACATTGGTGTCTACACAGTGAATTCAAACCCGGGTCTCTCAACACCAAAGGCATGTGTCTTATCCACTGCGCCATCATCATATTATTCTCCTCTCATTCCTCTCTCTGCAGTGATGGACGTCACAGACATCATCACGGGCAAGATGGACGATGAGGACAAGCAACACTTCATTCCGTTCCAGCCGTGAGTATGAGTTCATCACAGCAGTCTTTATGGAGGTGAACGCAACATCACGACAATGACTGCCTCAACCTGGTAAACCGTGTGAAATGCTTTCTAATTAGGCACTTGGTTTTTAGAAAGGACCAATAAAACCACAGGCACCTACAGTAAAGAGAAGCTTCTTGTTTAATGCAAAACAAGTGCTAGATTTGTTTGCATGGTGACAAAAACAAATCTCACTGTCCAATAATATTTGAGGCTTTTGGGTCATCAAACAAACAAAGAAATGGGGCTAAAGATTTTTCTGGTCGACTATTAGTCGTTCATTTAACCAACAGTCGACTAATCGCACGTTTATGATATCAATTTAATTATTTAAATCGGAGAATAGATGAGTTTCTGGGCTGAGAAAGAAGTGCTTATGATATGTAACATTGCTAACATTGTCTGGATGCAGACTGTCTGAGCATTTGAATAATTTATTAATAAACTTTCGTGTCGGCCGCAAAGCTGAAGTTGACGATGCCGATTCATCATTTCCGCAGTGTAGTGGACAGACATATAAAGAGAAAAGGACGTTTCATATAGATTACGTAATTGGAGAATATTTGCTTTCGATTTGAATTGGATTCAATTAAAAGTAGACATATTTTTCAAGTCTGTGAGGCAAGTACACACTGAGTACTCTTATCTGTATGACCAAAAATGGAGTATTTTAAGTTCTTTCTGCTATTATCAGGAAAAAAATGCGAGTGATTTGGACGGGGCCTCCGGGTTAGTGAGTAAGGTAGTTTATGAGGTATTGTGTAGTCGTACCTTTTATTTTGTGGCATAAGAAGGTTAATTTGAGTGCAAGTTTGTCTGTGTCTGTTTTCCTGATTTCTGCTGTATCATCTCAATGCTCTGTGTATTTATTCTTTGAAAGCAACACTTTACACACACTCTTATTCTTTAGGAGAGCCATACGTGCCTCACGTTCTGTCACTAAATAAGACTACACTTCAGTCTTTCTCTGCTTTGCCACTCTCACAGTCTAGCTGGGTCACGCACTCACTAAGAGAGGAATGGAAGAGTTTGTTGTGAATTGTGGGGTGTTTAAAATGGGTGCTCTCACTTTAAGGACGTTTTGATTTGTAGCAGCTTATTTGTGACTTCAGATTAGCTCCGTTCCAAAGTCCAGTGAACTATCTTGTACAATAATAATTACAATAACATATTATATATTAACTTGAATTAAATTATTTTACAATATAATAATAGGTGATGATACATTAATTTAATTAAAATGATTATATAATTAATTTAACATTTCATTTATAAATAATAATAATAATAATATGGCTGATAATTATAATAACTTATTATTTTAATTAAATTTAATATTTATTTTTTCTTTATATTACAAAGAAAAATATTCATATAATACACACTATTTAATATTGTCATTATTATGTTGTATTATATCACATATTGTATTTTTTTTTTTTATATATATATTTAATTTATAATCAATATTCATTTAGCTTGTCCACTGTCTTGGATGCATTTTTTACTACAACTGAGGCATATTAAATGATATCATAACTTTATTGCCTTTTAGTTGAGATCTGTCATGCCTGTCAAATGCAGTCTAGATAGGCAGCATACTAGGTTTTGGAGCAGAGCTAGTGTGTATTTTTAGACTCAGCTTCATCTGTGTTTGGGTGAGATGGAGGGTCATCTCTTAAATTACAGCATCTCTTTGTGTCTCTCCTGTCACCCATCCCGCATTACTGTTTGCTAACAAAATGGCTTTTGTCCCTGTCATGGTATCGGTATCACTGTTTGGTGTCTTCCCTCTCTCTCTCTCCCTCTCGCTTTCTTCATCCATCTCTTCTTTCTTTTTCTTCTGCTCATGTCCACCCTTATCTGGCTCTCTGTGGCTACTACTCTTCTCCTCTCTTTCTCTTCCTTCTCTCTCTCCTCTCCGTTGGCGTGTTGCCTGTCGTGTGTGAACTCCAGGCTAGCGTTGGATGACGCCATTCGCCACAGGCAGCTGAACATCTCCCGTTTTTCACCCAGGGTGGCTGGCGAGAACGACTTCCTTCAGACAGTCATCAACAAGGTCATCGCTGCCAAAGAGGTCAATCACAAAGGTCAAGGTAAAGGTCACTGGGCCCAAAGCCTGCACTGGGGTGAACATTATAAGGCCCTATGATTTCCATGACGCAGCACATTTAATTTAATAATTGTTACACTTTCATTTGCTTAATATTTTATGCCTTCATATGGTTACCACCATTTTTGATAATAAATTCGTATTGAATCAAAAATCTGAAAAAATAAATCAAATTAAAATAAAACGGGCAACACAGAATATCTATATATATAAAAAAAAACATATTATAGGGCTCTATTATTGTAAAAAAAATTTAAATTATAAAATTTTTAGTTGAATCAATTCAATTGATTATACATGCATTTTGAGTATTATGTTTTAATTATACCACTAAAACGAAGAAGTTCTGATTTCATAGGGTCCTAAAAATGTTTAGTTCATTAATTGTTGTTAAATCGTATACGTTTTATGTTTTTAATTAGTTGCATTTTTAGTACATTTTAATGTAACCATTAAAACAGAATGAAAAAAAAAAAAAATTTAAATGTAAACCTTTAAAGTAAATGGCAAATAATGTCGCAATAGTCAATCTTTAAAAAAATCCTAATTTCATTGGGTTTTTTCTTTTGATTTTGCTGGTTATTTCTGGTTATTTCTTCTTTTCATGAGATTCACCCAGAGTTGTTTTCCCAGAACATTTTTAGGACCCTACATTACCCAAGGTTTTCTCGTATGCCGTATCTTAACCTACAGTAACTGGTACACAATTATATCTGTATGGTAAAGGAATATTCCTGGTATGAAACTAAGCTGAGATGGTTATTTGACTGGTGTTTTGAACTGCAGTTTAATTATGTGGCCTTGTTTAAGTTTTAGAAGTTAAAAATACGGGATTTTAAAAGCTGATCTGTGGAGATTGAGACCAGGCTTGTCCCAGATACGATCAAACTGTGTGTCAGAGTTCCTGCCAGGAGAGTTTCACAATCGAAAGGCGCCTGAATCATACAAATGACAAAGTTATTGAGCAACATTAATTGAAGTTGAATGGGGTTTATCAAGCATAAGAATTTGTTCATGCCAAGGAGAATGGGAACCGAATATTTTACGACACAAGGTCTATCTGGATTCACTGGTGTCAGATAACATCACAACCCATCACCAAAAATACAATCCATCCTTCCTGTGATTCATCAGAGACTAGCACGATACATACATTTATTTATTTATTTATTTTACATATGATATGTATACTTAAAATTTACACATTAATTTAGTTTATAGTTTTTCAGTAGGGAATGAGATTTATTTTGCATTACAGTAATGAGATCTTGAGGATGAAATATGCTTAATAGTCATTAAAGTAATTTCAGTGCAAAAACATGTTTATGGTCATAACAAAATAAAAAAAAAAACCTTTTGAATTTGAGGTGTATGACCTAATTTTTTTTCTTTGTTGGGTTTTATAAGTACATCCACAGAGTCGTTTTTTTCATCGATATTCATAACAGCTCACCTTATTTGCTCAGATTGCCCCCTTTAGTCTTTAATGTTGTGGTATAAAATATTCAAAGCACAATCCAAAAATCTCTGCACCTACACATTAAATAACAGTCGCTCTGCCTCCTGCAGGGTGTTTTCTCAGCCATTAAACTAATCCGGTGTTCTTAATTATTTTTTTAGATCATTAATGAGATTTTATATTAAGTTCCTGTGAGCTGTTAAGCACAAATAGGAAGTGTTTTGTGTGTCAGTCCTGGAGACTGTGTGTGAGAGAGAGTGTGCATTTAATTCCACTCTTTTCCTTTGGTCCTCAGGATTGTGGGTTACACTGAAGTTGCTTCCAGGTGATATTCATCAGATCCGTAAAGATTTCCCTCATCTGGTGGACCGTTCCACCGCTGTCGCTCGCAAAATGGGCTTCCCAGAAATCATCATGCCAGGTATCCATCATCAAACTGTAGCTTCTGTGGATAGATTTACTTTACATCATGGAACACATTTTTGAATGAGAGAAAATACTAGATTGACAATGAGAAGTCCACCCAGACCATTAATGAAAACGAAGCTGCTGAAGTCACTTAAGAACTTGTCATGATGCAAATTAGCATATGACTAACCATATGTTAGGGAAGTTATCCCTCTCAGTTTTCCAAAGGGTTTCTCACATTTTGGCTGTTGTTGATACTCACGGACGGGAATAGTCAAGAAAACTAATTTGGTTTACTTTTTACTTGAGAATAAAATAAGAGTAAGCAACCACCCAAATGATGACCTTTGAATGTTCAAGCACCACTTGTTTTAGCTACTTTTGTGCATACTTTTGTGCATTTTCCTACAAAAGTCTAAGATTTGTATTCCAAACGGGCTGTTTTTAGCTCTAAATCATATATTGATTCTGTTAATAATTGAAAATGAGACGGTGTACATGTTTTTGCAGGTGATGTTCGTAATGACATTTACGTGACGCTGGTTCAGGGGGATTTTGATAAAGGCAGTAAGACGACACCCAAGAACGTGGAGGTCACCATGTCTGTACACGATGAAGATGGAAAGAAACTCGAGGTAATGTGTGTGAGACAAGGATTTTAATGAATAATCCAAATTCAATATTACTGAAGCTCAGTCGATAGCATTTTTAGGGATAATGTTGATTATTGTAGAAAATAATTTAGACTTCATTTTAATGAAAATAATGAATAATGAATACATAATATAATAAAAGGCAGATAAATATGATACAATAGGCTATATGCACACTCTCTTCTGCATTCGAAGTCAGCCAGCTAGGTCACATCTGGCGCACGTAGCGTCAATAGCAACCATGGCGTTTTTCACTCGGTCGCTTTAAGATGTCCCTAGGGTTACGGTCAACGACGCGAGTCGAATTATCCAAACACTTTGTCATACATAGTCAACCAAGAAGGAAAAGGGCTTCAAACTATACGTTTCAAGCTACATCCTCCTTTTTAAAATGCCGGCTACATACTCGGGTATGGGGACTAACTGTGAAGTTGTCCCTCCGGAAATCGACAAGCCGTTTTCGCCTGATTTCCGCGTCAGATGGAAATGTGTGAAAACTAAGTACTCTGTTGTACTTACTCGAGGCTTGACACAGAGGCGCACAACAATGCTCAGCTGTACTGCTGTTGGTTCGCTGAAATGTAAACGTTTTCTTACTAGACATATCGTTATTGCTTGGTAAACAATCACCTTAGCGGCAGCGGAATTGGCTTGGCTGGCTGAATTTTTAGCTGAAGTACGTCATTACCTCCGTGTGCATATAGCCTATTGCTGACTAACCTTCTCTATGTAGAGCATAGTTGCATATCAAGTAGTTGCACGTCGAAAGGGAAGATTTAGACATTTTTAAGCAATATGCATATGAACTTTTAAAACTGAGCTTTTCCCCCTCTTTCGACATACAACTACTTGATATAATAAATGTAGATTATATTTTAAGCTCTTAAAAGCAATCCAAGAGGAAACATATAAATGCTAAAAAGTAAGGGGCCTAAAATTGAACCCTGGGGTACACCAGTAGGGACAGAGCCAATCTCAGACCTGAAACTCACTCATAAAAACAATCTGGTGGTGATTGTCTGGTGGACAATCTGGTAGAGAGAAAAGATCTAATCCAGGTTAAAATGGTGGCAGTGGCCCTGTTTACACCTGGTGTTTTGGTCAATCGGGTCACAAGTGGACAACTCTAAATACAGGTGTAAACGGGGTGTGAAACGTTTTGAACTTGTCCGCTTTCAACCATTTACAGTTAGTCGTACACATTTGACCGGATTGCTTTCATAGTGTAAGCGCTCATGAGGCCGAATACGTTCGAACGGCGCAAAATACTGTCTTCTCTCCGCATACTGACCTCATGTGTAAACATTACGGGAAGCCAGATGGGATTTAAACGTTGTCTGCTGAAGACCCAGGTTTGGTTTGAAGACGAAAAACGCACCTTGTTTGTGCTTTTTTACTGCCCACATAATATTTCTTTCTCACATACAGTCAGTCCCTCTCACCCAGTCCCTGCGCCTGTAGAGCGGCTGGTCACTTATTGCTCATAATTGGTGCCTGTCAGCTGTAGCGTGTGTGTGTGTTTGTCAGGCTTTGACAGGCCAGGTGTGTGTATGTGTGTTAGTGTATGTGTAGGTGTTTGTGTGTTGAATGCCTGACCCTGACTGTGTGCAATGGTAAGAAATAAAAATAAAATAAATAAAGCATGCAGTTTTTGCTCCTTAGACCTTATGGTCTCCTTATGTTTTCCAGTCGGTAGAATAAAACCTTTAATATTTCATATCTCGGATCTGTCACTTCTGATCTCAATTAGCTTCTGAATTTGGCAGGGAGTCAGATTAAATTAAATTCTGTGCAACAATTCGTTTTTTACTGGCAGGTGTAAATGCACAATGACGTAGTGATCAACGTAATGGCCTTTGGTTCCTCCTCTTTTTAAATAGCGGTTTCAAAAAATAATCTAAAAAACAAGAAATGTATCCCAAATACACTCTACAATTGGTCTCTTCTTTGCCATCTAGAACGTGATCTTCCCTGGTGCAGGAGACGAAGGCATTCTGGAGTATAAATCAGTCATCTACTACCAGGTCAAACAGCCACGCTGGTTTGAAACCTTCAAGGTGAGCCTCACTAATACGGTCACATCTAATGTGTACCAAAATAAGATAAGATTAATTCATTTGACTCGCCCAAGTGTCAAAATACAAATGTATTCTGGGAATTTTCAGGCGTGCAATTTAAAATCCATGTTGGGATTTTCACTATCTTTAGTGGAGGTTAATAAATGCACAAAATACCATATATTAACATTTTATAATTGGACCTTAAAGGGGGATAAAAATTCATGATTTGACCCTTTTAAATGTTTAAAATCTCATTAATAGACATTGAGCAATAAAGATTAAAGTTCAACGTAAAGGTCACAGTAACTGCCCCCCTGCTTATGTGTCTGTTTTAATCCACATTTATGTCTGTTATTAATATACAAGACCCTTTAAAGCTACACTGTGTAACCTTTTTAGTTTATTCTTAGCTAAAAACACTTAGTTCTTTCAAAAATATATGTGCTCATTAATGTATATTTACTTCGTTCAAGTAATAAAGTATTCTCGTGAGTGTATAATATGCCATTGAAAATACATACGGGTAAGTTGTTCTAATGTCGGTCGCCATGTTGCCCCTCCATCTTAAAAGTACATTAGCCAAAGAGGGACATCAAGCTTCGCCTTTCGCTAATTTAACACTCGATGGCACCGTGTCGAGGAGGTCGTACTGGAAGCCATGTTAATCTTGGACTCCATTGGCCACCGTAGGAGTTAAAACGAAATCGAAATTGAGAGGAACAGAAACTAATATTCACTGGATGGTCATATACCTTTTCACCGCTAGATGGGGGTAAAAATCACACAGTGTAGCTTTAAGGTTTTTTTTCCCCCCTGCCCAAGTCTCTTGTTCCAAATCTTATGTATGTGTGAGATCCATCTTGTTTGTGAATTTCTTTGTTGCAGGTTGCGATCCCGATTGAAGATGTCAACAGGAGTCACCTGCGGTTCACGTTCAAACACAGATCGTCTCAGGACTGTAAGTTCAGCACACGCTCACAGCGCGTGCTTTCAGAGCTGTTTAACCAGCGTGTGGCTTACCTGCTGCCTGGAAATTCACTCTAGTAAAGTTGAAGTGTGGTTGAGGTCACAGCATGTGCTTGTCAGCAGCACACTCCGCTGGTGGTGTCATGGTTCAGACCTCTTTAAATGTTCTCGAGCATACTTTTTCTTTCTCAGTGGGTTATTAAAATAAGTTTGGACTATGACGGAGCCATTTGCATCTGAATGAGTTTGCTATTATTGAGTAGGCTGTTAGGCGTGCATTTGTGGTGCTCCGCTTTACTGTTGCTCATATGTAGGTTTAGTTATTTGAACACCAGACTACAGTTTTAGACTGTCGCACAGCTCATCTCTTACCATTCGCTCGACAGATATGGAATTATACCTCGAATCATCCTAGCAACAACTCGCTAAAAACATTCTGAACACAGTAGACACTGCATAGCAACACGCCGAGAAACTAATCAAAATGCTCAAGCAACTCCATAGCTGCACTGTAAATCTTTAATTTAATTAAATTTTTTTATGTTTTGTTTAACATAATGTTATGTTTTTTATTTTATTTATTCTATTGTATTTTTAAATTCATTTTATTATTTTAATTCTATTTCATTTTTTTAAATGACTGTTACTAATTATTTTACGTATCTGAAAAATGGAAACTTTGTTTTTAATTTGTGAACAACTAGAGATTAGAAATTAAAATAGTTATATTATTATAATTTTGTGTTTTAATTTAATTTAAATTGAAATTTTATTTATAATTGTATTTCATTTTTTATTTCATTTTTTATTTAATTTATTTATTTATTTTTAATGACCGTTAACTAATTATTTTAAGTATCTGAAAACTGGAAACTTTGTTTTTAATTTGTGAACTACTAGAAATTAGAAATAAAATATTGTTATTATTTTTGTATGTTTTTGTTGTTTTAATTTAATTTTAATTGAAATTTTATTTATAATTGTATTTTATTTTATTTCATTTCATTTTTATTTCATTTTTTATTTTATTTATTTATTTGTTTATTTATTTTTAATGACCGTTACTAATTATTTTAAGTATCTGAAAACTGGCTTTTTTATTGTTTTAAAGGTCCCATGACATGAAATTTTCACTTTCTGAGTTTTTTTTAACATTAATATGAGTTCCCCTTGCCTGTATATGGTCCCCCAGTGGCTAGAAATTTCAATCGGTGTAAACCGATCTTTGGCTATCTCTCTCTGCCTTTGAGAAAATGAAAGCTCAGACGAGCTGATCTTGAATCTCCTCCTTATGACGTCATACGGAGGAAAGGTTACCTCCCCTTTCTCTGCTTTGCCCGCCCAGAGAATTCAGCTCGCTCATGAGAAAATGAGCTAGGAAGGAAGTACGAACGCAATTTGAGTTTTTCCTCGAGAGATATCATGGCTTGCAAACGAGCGAAGCATGGCAGTTGATCAGTGTTCGGATGTACAAAATAAACACAAGTATTTTTTTAGTTCCTTAATCCGAGCCTCTGAAGAAACAATGGGTTAATTTTGTTTTCCCTGGAAATGCACCGACACGACTTCCCAAAGTTTTGTATGGTCCAAACATTTCACCGACGACTGTTTCCTCAACTTGGGCCAATACAGAGCTGGCCTCGATGAACGTCTAAAAATAAATCGATCGAACTACCAAGCAACAATTTCTGATGTGTAGCCTAACGTTAATTGTTCAAGTTCAGACAGGTAATCTTCCTCTCAAAATCGTTCAATACAGTTTATACATAAGTCAAGCCAGTGACTAAAATATCAACTTCACATCGTTTCTTTTAGTAGGATGAAAATAATCTTATTTAATCTGTGAACAAATTATACAGAAAGCGATCAAAGAACAATCTTTCCACACAGCGCGAGTTGATCTGACGACTCGTTATGAAATCAATGACGCACGTTACACTGCACAACGAAGCTCTTACTGTACATCATCGTGTTTGCATTGGTGAAAGCATTAGAGAGAGTGCAGAAACTGCGTTGCAATGATAAGATCTCCGTTCTCGCGATCAACAGACTGTCATCTGCTGCTCAATGCTCATCAAGGCAACATTTTATGTGATGGGAATAGATCTAAAAACTTTAAAAACTTTAAAACTTTTCTTGTTAATCTCGATAGCTGCAGTAGTAAAAACGTATAATAGCTGTAGTAAAAGTATTCGAGAGAGTTTCACATGTGATGCGTAGTTATTTCATATGCAAGCATGTCAGCCAATCACAGCAGTGGGCGGTTCCACTGAATCCCACAGCAGACACGCCCCTTCAAACAGAGCGGTCAAATCAGAGGCTAAAATCAGGCTTGGAAAAATGCCTTTTATTTCTAGATTATGACTATTTTTGATCTAAAAAACACACTAACATTATAAGGGTAATCCAGGAAACATTATAAAATAATAAAATGTTGTTGAAAATCCGGCTCGCGTACCCTGAAGTGATAAAATAAAACAATATTCTGTATCAAAATTTATAGGCAAGACAAGTAGTTTGTTTAGGCATGGGTTGTATGGAATTTCAAACCTGCGCACATATTTTCAAAAGTACATACCGGTAACTATAGAATCAATTCTTAATGCGCATGTGAACGCATGTGAACGCTGTCAGCGTTAATCACAGGTTCGCGTTTAAAGTCTGTTTAGAGAGAACGGCGTCGTCTTAGTGGCCCCTAATTTAATAACAAATTATCATTTCAATGGAGGTGAATCAATCAAAACTAACTTTAGCTGGAAATAACATTATTCAAGAACCGCTATAAAGCCAAAACAATCTCTGTTACCTTAAATTATATGTTTATCTCTGTAAAGCTGCTTTGGAACAATCCATTGTTAAAAGCACTATATAAATGAAGATGACTTGACTTGACTTAAAATAACCCCATGTCATGGGACCTTTAAATTGCTAAACAACTAAAGACTAAAAATATAAAATAAATAAAAAAGAATAAAATAAAATAAGAAATAAAATAATGGATTTAAAGTGCAGCTATGCAGTCTATCAATTGGTCTACCAATTATTTCTATGAATAATTTATGTGCCCATACTGTCAATATATACACTCATACAAGGCCTATCTATTTGATTTGTGTGTTCATCTTTGTTTTGGGTTATGCTTAACTTTTTAGTGGTAAATATTGGTTTAAAACAAAACAAAAAACCTTAGTAACAGCATACCAGAGCCCAAGCAACCACCCAGAATTCCCTAGCAACCACATAGCAGCGCACTATATTTTGAATACTCTATTAACCACATGAAACGTAATAGCAACCATCCAGAACACCCAAGTGTTGTCGAGTTTAGCACGGGCAAATGCCTCTCATAATTTCTTCAGAAGATGTAAAAAACTGGTTTATTGTGCAGCTCTGAAGTTGTTTTCTAGCTGTTTGTTTGTGTGTTTTGCTGAGAGGGAGTTTGTGAATCATCTTGGCAGTTAGTACGAGCATGTTTGAGAATCCTGGAAGGTTGTTTATGGGCCAAGAGGCGTCTGGCGTACGGCTGCGGTCATCACACTTAGCTGTGTGTGTTCAACCTTATCCTGGCAGCCGCGTCTCTCCATCTGCCCACCACATGTTGCCACGGCAGCGCCAGGATGAGAGGGGTGGGGTTTTGTTGCCAGGCACTGGTTGCCAGGCACTGGTTGCCAGGCGCTGGGCGAGGATGTAAAACTCATCCTCATTTAGCGCAAACAGACAAACTGGAGCAAATAAACGTCTCGTCAGCTGATCTGATAATAAACACTATGACAGTGAGAGGGTTGTCATTCTGAGGATTATTTTTATGGCAGGTCTGGACTGTTAAGCATTTACTGTTCAAAAAGCCATGTTCTGTTCTTTTTTACAGTAAAGCCATAATGTTACAATTTCAAATAAACGCTGTTCTTTTAAACTTTTTATTTTATGAAAGAATCCTGAAACAATATCCACAAAAATATGAAGCAGCAGAACTGTTTTCAATATTGATTATTATCATGTTTCGTGAGCAGAAAATCCAAAACAAAAACATTAAAATTGATATCCACTTCAGATGATTTATTTCAGATCAATTCAGATTTAGTTAATTAGATTTCCATGATTAACAAGCATTGAAATGCTGACATTCGTTTCAGATCAGATTCTGATTCACTTCACTGCGTTCATATTAAGATCAGTCCAATTTAAAGGAGAATCCATGGTCAGATGTTTCGAAACACTGACATTTCACTTCAGTTCAATTTATAGGGATTTCTGTGATCATCTGAGCTTTTAAACACTGGCATTAAACTCAGTTTTCTCAAACAGATTGATGCTGACAGGCAGTCAAATGTCAGGGAGAATCAGTTGTCGGGATCTTCATCCCATGTCTGCCTGTCGGTTTCTTTCTTTCTGATTAAATTTTGAATGTAAAAACATGAAAAATCTCATCTCCTCCTGGTTGATTTTGTCTGTTACTGCCAGAGGCTTTCTGCAGTGTAGGGACCTGGTCCCCTCAATCCTTCTGTCCTTCTACTGCAGTGATGATGATGATGATAATGACGATGGTCATCTCATGACCTTTCAACCTTTCTGAGACTCTGTCCTGTGTCAGCAGGTGCTGTGTTGGCTCTGATGCAGACGATTTTGAGTTAGGAGATTCAAGTGTTTGTGTGATTTTTCTTAGGTTGATGTTGACATTTCCATTTTGGGATGAAGTACGGGATGTTTCTTTTCTGTCAGAGAACAGACACACTGCTTGATCTCTTGATGAAGCACACAGGCTCTCAGAGGTGTTGTCTGACTGAAATATGCTAGAGATGGTTAGAGTCACGCTGATCTTGAGCGCTATCAGATTCTGTTTGATACATTTGCCGATGTTATGTAAAGAGTAAAAGGAATAAGGAATAAGTTTAGGTTCAGTTTGATTAAGTTGCAGGTAGGGTTGGGTATCGTTTGAATTTTATCGATTCAGATTCTTATGATTCCTAATTTTGATTCGAATAAGGTAAAATAGAATAAATGTGAATGATAATGAAAGTTATTTTAAGTCTTATTGCAAAACATTTAATTGTAGCTGAATACCATGAACAAAAGGTTTACAAATATCATAGCAAAAACAACTACCCCAACTAATATACATTTCAAACATTATTAAAGACAAGTAAACACTCAGTAATAAAAAAAAAAATAAAAAAAAATAGCAGTCTGTTAATAAATAATAAATAAACTGTTTTAGGATTTTCAGGTATTCGGGTACAGAAACTGTAATCAACTGTAAAATAACACTGCATAACTTTTGTAACTACATTAGTAATGTATATTTTATTTATAAAGTGCAGTCAAGAACAGCGAGTTAATTTTCTCGTGGTCTTTTGTCGTTTGATTAACGTCATTATAGAGACGGCAGCAGGAATATTAGGCTGCTGTCACTTTAAGAGCTGCACGGATCTAATATACTGTTACACATACATTTCTTTGTCAACTGTTTACATCCACCTAAGACTTAACCGACTGTGTGCAATGTTCTTTCTCTGCAGGCAAGGATAAATCTGAGAAGAACTTTGCTCTGTCGTTTGTTAAGCTGATGAGGTATGACGGCACGACGCTGAGGGACGGAGAACACGATCTCATCGTCTATAAGGTGAAACCAACACAATCGCCTCTGTCTACAGTGCTGGGATCTCACACACACACACACACACACACACACACGCACGCACACACACGCATACAGATATGTGAGTTGTGTACTGATGCTGCCTGTCCTCGATTGTCTCATTTAACCTTTGACCCCACATCACAATGTAATCATTATGCAATTAAACTTTGTTCATGTATTTAATCTATTCACATCTGCATATTAAATGGCTTCATTAATGCAGAATGTCGTCTGGTCGAATCCTTTTTGAGTTATGAAAATGAACCCTCATACAAATCATCGCTTTACAACTGATGTGAAATCGGTTTTGAATGCTTGAGCAAATTTGTCTTTGTAAAAGTAAAATCAAATGTATTAAAAAAACAGTAACACTTTAGTTTAATGTCCAATTCTTACTATAAACTAGTATCTTATTAGCATGCATATTACTAGGATATTGGCTAAATATTAGTACTTATAAAGCACATATTAATGCCAACTACCTTACTAACTATTAATAAGTTGTAGTTAGGAGTTTGAGGCAAGGTAGTTAATCGTGAGAATTGGACCCTAATCTATAGTGTGACCAAAAAAACAAACGGAAGATTTTTTTTTTTTTTTTCAAACACCACAAACATTTGTTTTAACAAGCCTTAATAATGTGTTTACTGACTGACAGCTGTCATTCATTGAAGGCATTCTTTAGTCTTCTGCAAAAGAGGTGTTGTACTCATGACTGTGTTTCTCTATTTGTAGGCAGAAGCCAAGAAATTGGAGGACTCCACCATGTACCTGAGCTTGGCCTCCACCAAACCAGAGATGGAGGAAAGAAATCCCTCGTCAGGGAAGAACACGCAGAATCTCGGCAGCTTCACCATCAGCAAAGACTCGTTTCAGATCTCAACGCTGGTGTGCTCCACCAAACTCACACAGAACGGTGAGACGCATCATTTCCTCTCATTTCTCTACTCTTCTATCAGTGAAAGTGGCCATAAGGCCACACATAGAATAACTAGTGCTGACAAGTCAGTGTTTGCAACCATTTTACTGAAGTAATGTGACATATTTCGGACTAAAATGGCATTTTGAAAGTTTATGACTTACCGGTATACAGGAACCAGTTTTCACAATTGAATCAATTCTTTGATTAAGTCTATCACAGGTAGTTGAAAATAAGTGCTTGCTAAAGTCAACCAGTGTTATTTTAGAATCATTGAGATACTTATACAGTCTTTTTTAATATATATATATATATATATATATATATATATATATATATATATATATATATATATATATATATATATATATATATATATATATATATATATATATATATATATATGGGGAGGGGAGGAGGAGGGGGGCTATAATAACTCAGATGTTAACTGAAGTATTCAAGTACATTTTTATAAAGATTACAAAAACAATATTTTCATGTAGAATCACACGGAATCATCAACAATGTCTAACTAGTAAAGAGGGCGAGTTTTGATTTCAAGTTGACATCTGTATGTTTTTCTGATTTGAAGATGAGCTGTGAGGAATTGCAGATGCGATGAGATTATTACAGTCGGATCACATACAGGATGCAGCGAAGTCCACTGCAGTCCTGACGCAATCGCTCCTTCACTCCCTCCTCTCCTCTTTAAGCATGTGTTTGTTGCTCTATGAATCTTACAGAAACTGCGTACCCATCAGCCTTTGGTCATGGTGTAGCGGCAGGCATGAATATGTACAGTGGACAGGTTCATGACTGGAGGGCACTGCGGTAGTAAATCTGATGAGCAAGTTTAAAAAACTGCAGGAACTTAAAATCAGAGATCGATGGGGGGGAGCATATAGTCGTCCAAGTGTATGACAATGAAAATAAATGATACAGTATAAAAGAAAGAAATGATTCCAGTGTTTCTTTCATCGATTAATCTGCAGTGACATAGTAAACAGTTATATTGCATCCGAGTTGTGAGCTTGCAGTCTAAGTTGATAGTGATAGACCAGGTTAACACAACAAAATGCGAAGACAATAAATAGATTTTTGAATGTAGTTGTCTTCTAGTGGCAAATTATTCATTTGAGCAGTTTGTCAGTGAATCTTTCAGAAAGACTCAGGTATTGAATCAGTCTGATGAATATCTGAGCGGTGTTGATGTGTATTTTTGAGCGTCCCTGATTCAACGTTTGCATGAGTTTGGGGCGGGGCTACATGTTTATCCAACCAATGGCAGACAGAGGAAGTGTTTGGGGAACCTGAAAACACTTTATGCAGATTCATTAAGTGATGCTAGTGGTGCAGACACAGTTTGACTTTAAAATGTCACAATAATAGTATCATTTTTTTATAGAAATCTTTTGTAACATTATAAATGTCTTTACTGTCACTTTTGATCAATTGAATGCATCCTTGCTAAATAAAAGTATTAATTTATTTAAAATCGTACTGGCCCCATTTTGGAACAATTTATGGAAGGGGTTTCATAGAAAGTTTAAGTTGCATGATTGATTTTTTTGAGCATGTTTGAATAAATGATAGTGCCTCGGTCTGCTCTGATAGACATGTTGTAAAGGACTCTTGACTCAGATACATGCGTCTGCCGAGTGATTCAGGGTCAGTTGCGGCCTGAATGCAGAGCAGCCAAGCGGTAGTGTTGCCACCATTAAGATTGAGATGCGTGAAGTCACATCAGAGAGGATGCTGGCCCTGCGACGGCAAAGATGAAGACAAAATATACGTGCGAGGGTGAGATGGAGTGAAGCCGGCATCAGAAATAGCCTCGGTTAGTGCATGTGCTTCAGACCAGAGCAGGTACGAGGAGGAGACGGACCACTGGGTGAAAAATGAGCGAGAGAACATGCAGCGTTTATTGCGAAAGAATGTCCTGACTTTTAGAATAAATTCTTGAGTAAATGCTAAATTCAAGATGTGAACTCTTTATGGCGTGTTTAAGCTGGTAATGCACATTCTAGGGTGGACAGACGTGCGTGTTTTTCTGTTTTCAGTGTCCTGTCCTCGACTGGAGCTGTCCCCATTTTACAGCACATTCACAATAAACGCTAGTAGAAATGAGATCCTATTATAGGTCTTAATATTTTTAATAATTAAAAAAATATATATTTTCATTTAAGTTTGAGTAATTCTGTTGTGTTTTTGTCTATTTTAATATGACTGTATATTCCTTTTCTAAGACAAACACACACACGCACGCGCGCACACACACACACACAGACACACACACACACACAAAATGCAAAATATGCCTAATTATGGAGATTAAAGATCCTTTTCTAAAAGCACAAACATAAAATTACATTTGACATCTTTTTTATGAAAATATTAAATTAGAAATATATTTGTTAAACAGTTTAATTATTCATATGTTCTCATATTTATTTTGTAACCTGTTTGATGAAATCATAATTTTATATAATATAATACATAATTTAGCTTTTTGCAATTGTTACTATTTACTATTTTTAACAGTGTGATTTTTGGTGAATTGTATTAAAACCAGTTAAAGGTATTCGTGCATAATAGAATGAATAATAATAATATGGAACCAACAACAATAAAAAAAATGGAAAGCATACGAAAATATAGTGTCGTTTTTTTAATTTTATATATAATTACAAGCGAGATTTCACTGATATTTTGACCACTGAACCAGGAAATGCTTCCCATTCTTTCTATTTTTCTGTCAATGTTAAGTAGTGAGAAATAAGTGCACTAAACTTCGCAACAGTTGCTGATCTTTGATGTAAATCAGCTTGTGCTTCTGAGACACTTTGAGACACTTAAAAGCGGAGCTAGCAAACACTTGACTGGCGTCAGAATGCCAAGATGTTTTCTGCTCTAATTTCAAAGCTCCCCTGCTACACGAAGACACAAGCAGCAAGAACCATTGATACGCCTCATGCTATGCAGTGTGCATGTGCAATCTGAAAGCTTTATAGGCCATCTTTATCCCCGCCGGACAACAAAATAATTCCTCTCACATAGCGCAATGAGGCAGTCCGTGCTTGCGAATTGATTACAGAGGTGCTAATGACTTGCGTGACTATTAGCGTGCGGTTTTACGCGACCCCTGAGCCACGGGGCAAGTTTAGACGGAGCTTTAATGAAGACCTTTGTCAAAAATCTCAGTTCGGCAGGTAGCAGATGAGGTAATGAGGTCGCTAAGGATTCGTCAGATGGAAGACATTAGCATATAAACACAGGTTGTGATTGTTGTAGGCCACAGAAGCTCTTTTCCCCCAGTGAGGCCTTGTCCATCAATGCCGCCTTTGTTTTCTTTTTATAACACGTTAAAAGTAAAATAGCTAGGCTCTTAATATCACATCGAGCCACAGAATCCCGCTGTTCTGCTACACCAACTATTTCTGCTTTCTGCATCATCGCAGGTAGAAATCAATAGGAAATGCTGGAGCGCTGCTGAACGTGTGTTTTATTGTGTCTGTTTGACTTCATTTTTTTGTGCATCCTGGTTTGTGAAGTAAACTTACTTTGAAGAGCATTCTGAACACTGAAACCTTTCTCGACCAATAAGAGCGAGGGATGAGTCTTTTTTAAATAATGGCAGCACCGCTCACTTTTCCAATGGCCTGACAGCTCTTTCTGTCTCTGATTCTTATTAAACCCACAGGCTGAGGTTGTAAATGTTGGGATCTTTAACTCTCTGAAACGTCTCTCCCACACAGCCACACTTCCATGATATGAAATCTCAGTCTCTACTGTTCTTCTGCTCACATCCTCTTCTTTATTTTATTATGCAGCACACTGGACTTTATTCTGATTGGGCAATTGTGGCATTCTGTGGCAGAATGTATTTGTTTAATTAATGCTTAATTGATCATTATCCTATGAAACCGCTTGTGTCAGGATCCTGATTACCTGTTAGGCTTTATGCTGTTATGATGGCCGGTTGACTGCACATCGAAAAGACTTGATATTAAATATTAATTGGCCAAGACAATGTAAAATGTAGGCTTCCAGTTTGATTGTTTTTTAAATGACATTTTATAGATTTAAATAATGGTTGAGTAACTGTATTTAGTTTTCGTTATAACATATACATTTAGAAAATATATTACTCTCATTATCATTTAACATTTAATATCTAATAAAGCAGTTCTATATAAATGATTCAATTATTTGTAGTTGTATTTATAAATTATATAATAATAATAATAATAATAATAATAGAAATAAGAAACATCATTTAAATGGTTTTGTGTCAATCTCTCTCTGACAGCCCTTCAAAACACAGTCCCTTGTCTCGTCACATTACGTCATTTCAGGTCACAGCACTTGTTTTCAAATGCTTGCTGGAATGCCTCATTTCAGGTTAAAAAGTCAGTCACTCCTGTTGCCATGACGATCACCATGGGAGCTGCTCAAACGGTGTTGAGAGTTCCCAAGGGAACCATATGAACTGTGCAACTCTCCATATCTCATACAGGTGCCAAGCGGCACAATCCACATGAGTCTATCCCAGTGCGTCATTGCTTTAACAGCTTATTCCTGTGTGATTCAACCAATAAAGGAAGGCAAATTAAGAATCATTTAAAGAGCATTTGCGACCTCGTGAATCATTACGGGTCATTCCCTCTGGCTATGAACTCTGATTGATAAACTGCTTTATAGGTTCATATTTGCCAGATTTCTATGTTCTCCTATCATTTTGCAACAACAAACTTTAACCGCGGTAGAATCAATTTTACCTAAAGCCTGTCATGGCTTATGGCTTCATCAGCCAGGCTGAGAGCTCATGAGATTCATATGTCTGTTTGGGCTAATGAACTATGTACTAATGAATGTTTAATGTCCAGGTTAGAGAGGTGAGTGTGCTAATGCTGTTTTTCTTCGGTCTCCTGTAGTTGATCTCCTGGGGCTTCTGAAGTGGAGGTCCAACACCAGTTTACTACAGCAAAACCTGCGTCACCTGATGAAAGTGGAAGGAGGGGAGGTGGTAAAGGTGTGTATAAAGCCTCTGACGGAAAGAAGAACAAACTCACACAGCTTTCATTCAGACTGCCGTCTGGATTCATGCAGAAATGTATGCTGCTGACGTAAAATGCTACTAATGTAAACGTTTGAAGTTGGTGTGGAGACTTGCGCTTTGATTTATGGTATGAAATTATGAATGAACTCTCTGCTGTACTTCAAAAGCTTTTTGCTTATTAGTTTTTTTTTTTTTTTTGTAAGGCAACCAGCAAAAAATGCTGAGATATTTATAGAAATTGCATTTCCGAAAGTGTTTTCAGTATGGTGTGTGCCCGGATCTGTGAAATTATCGAAATGCTGTATATGGATAGCACATGTTTATATGTCCTCACTATTTGCACTCAACAACAAACATATTGTGCGACCAGTTGTAGTCTGATTTGAACAAATTACTTTTATGGACCGGTTCCTTTCATGAATGGGCCAGAAAGCACCATGAATCGTCTCAGTTATCACTTTGACTCACTCGCGTCACTCAAAAAAGTCACTCAAAAAAGTCACTCAAGTCACTCAAAAAAGTCACTCAAGTCACTCAAAAAAGTCACTCGATTCAATGCATATTACTTTATTGGCATGACATACAGTATGTACATATTGCCAAAGAATTGCACAAAGCACAAAAAAATCAAACAAACAAAAACATGCATTCATATATATTTATTTATACGGATATCTCACTCAAACAAACAAAAACATGCATTCATATATATTTATTTATACGCATATCTCACTCAAACAAACAAAAACATGCATTCATATATATTTATTTATACGCATATCTCACTCGCTCGCTCGACCGACCGACCGAACGAATCTGAAACCTTATGGCTTGTGAGATGTATATCAACTTATTTACTGACTGGTTGTTCATATTGTTAGAACTACACATTCTAAATAGTGATTTTGTTGTATTAAATGGAACTTAAATACTATGAACTGTTTATTTAAAAACCCCTCTAAGATAAGGCCGAGCTCAGTTGATTTCCGTGAGCTTTTCCCTCATGGATCATGCGTTTGAATGCCAGTTTGCTCCCGAAGGCGTTGTCTCATGATTTCTCTTGCCGCTGTGAAGGCAAACACACTCGAGCTGTCAGCGGCTTAGAGAGAGAAAGATGGAGGCAGAGACGTTCTGTGCTGTAAATGTCCCCTCAACCTCCCTGTAACATAGTTTGCAGCCTTTCTGCCATGTCATAAAAATAAAAAATATAAAACGTCCAGCCAAAACGATAGTGGCAGGTCTTTCAGTCCGTATATCACTGGTTTACTTTCTTAGGGTGCTCACAGTTGTAGTTCGGTTCTTTGGTCCTGACCAAAAAAAAAAAAAAAACCTTTTAGTCCTGGTCCGCTTAGCGTTCACATTTTAACACCGAACCTAAAGGCATAGGAATATGTTCACAACCTGATTGGCCGGCTTTTATTATGTATTTTCACGACAGAACTTACCGAAACAGCCAAAACAATGCTGTGTTCTGGGCTAAATGTGTTGTTGTATGTGCATAGCCTTCAAGTTTGTGCAAGTTTACTTCACAAAATAATTATATTATTTTGAGCAGCTGAAAACTCGTGAAGAGCTTATAAAATGTGTAAAGGAGTCAAAATAGCGGCAGGAATCCCTCCGTCACACGCGCACACACACACACACACACACAGATTTGCAGCGACGAGACGCGGTTCTGACGCCTCAACTGAACTGTGATCGGCAACATCACGACTATGATGAGAAAAAACAGCTGTGCTTGATCATTCGGTCCTTTTTAGGGTCGCATCTGGTGACATCATGTCCTGTATTTGGTTCGTTTACATGTCTTTGGTCCGGGTTGTGTTCATATTTCAGTCGAACCGCACAAGAGCTCGTTTGGAAGCGGACAGATACTCATCTTTTCAGGGTCTCGGTCCACTTGTTTGGTGTCACCAGGGTTCAGATGGCAGCGTTCACACTTATTCATATGAACCGCACTAACAGAGCAATCGCACCAGAGTTCCTTTTAATCCAACCAAACATGCACGGTGAACACATCCTCTCAATGCATGTTGCAAATGGGTTGCGAATGTGGTGTCATTTGAACTTGGTAACACTTTACAATAAAGTTCAGTTTATTTTTTTTTTTAATAATGTTTTCCCAAAGTCTCCCAAAGTTCCTTATCCTAGAATGTTCTGGCAGGTTTCATCCTTCAAATGGCAGACAATAAATAAACTAGGCGTAAAAGCTTTTCTTAAATGTTTCTTAAAACATAATTCCTGCAGATGTTTTCTCCAGTGCATTTATAGTGAAGTAAGTGATCCGTGCCATAGGGTAGATTTTGAAGAAAGCACTGTCAGGAGCACGAAGACGATTCCACTGCATTATTACGTCCTCTTCGCAGCTTTCATGCGGCATGTCCGCACTGTCCGCAGAAATTCAATTCCAAACTTGGCAGTGATAGGAAGGTGTTTTAGCACACAGCGTGAGGAAAGTACATAATCATGTTGAGTGGGACGTCTGCCGGAAACATTAAGGGAGGTCTTTCTCTCATTCTCTGTGGTGAGTGGTGAACTATTCACTTTGTTTCTGTCCAATAAATGGACTGCTGTGTGATCAGCGTGTGTGTGTGCGGTTGAGAAACACTCACAGGAGCACCTACAATTACAGTGTGTGATCTCCATATTAACAGTTGTTTGAATTAACAGCATCAGGCCACCCAATGACAACTCTCATATATTTAACCACACCTGAGACTTGAATATCTTATTTAAAAAAAAAAAATTTGTTGTAAAAAAAAAAAAAATAGAATAGGAAGTATTGCAATTTATCTGTTGTTGGGCCTGGTCCCAAATATTTGTTTATAGACACACACACACACACACACTTATATATGATCGCTAAATTCTTTTTGATTCTCATTACTAGTGTTAAAGGGTTAATTCACCCAAAAATGAAAATTATGTCATTAATGACTCTCCCTCATGTCGTCCCAAGCCCGTAAGACCTCCGTTCATCTTCGTAACACAGTTTAAGATATTTTAGGATTTAGTCCGAGAGTTTTCTGTCCCTCCATTGTAAATGTATGTACGGTATACTGTCCTTGTCCAGAAAGGAAATAAAGACATCATCAAAGTAGTCCATGTGACATCAGTGGGTTAGTTAGAATGTTTTGAAGCATCAAAAATACATTTTGGTCCAAAAATAACAAAAACTACGACTTTATTCAGCATTGTATTGTCTTCCGGTTCTGTTGTGGATCCGCGTTCAGTGACGCCGCTGACGTAAGACGCTGCTGTCGTGTGTCTGGTGCGCCCGAGCTTCGTTCACAGTCTGAGGGAGACGCACACTGGAAACAAAACAATCTTCACAAACATGTCTAAGGATTTTCACACAGAGGAAGACCCGAAAACACGGACTCACCAGACACACGTCAGCAGCGTCTTACGTCAGCGGCGTCACTGCGGACTCGTCAACGCGGATCCACAACAGAACCGGAAGACAATACAATGCGGAATAAAGTCGTAGTTTTTGTTATTTTTGGAACAAAATATATTTTCGATGATTCAAAACATTGTAACTAACCCACTGATGTCACATGGACTACTTTGATTATGTCTTTATTTCCTTTCTGGACAAGGACAGTATACCGACATACATTTACAATGGAGGGACAGAAAACTCTCGGACTAAATCTAAAATATCTTAAACTGTGTTACGAAGATGAACGGAGGTCTTACGGGCTTGGGACGACATGAGGGTGAGCCATTAATGACATAATTTTCATTTTTGGGTGAACTAACCCTTTAATTATCGAATTTGATCACATTTCCAAAACCAAAGCATACTTATTCTTCACAGAAAGAACCTCACGAGAGCGTGTTGATGTTATAATATCATCTCTGTTTCCTGTCCTTTTCATTAGAATAATTCTCTCGCTCTTCCTCCATCACCTGCACTTTTTTCGATTGCTTTCTGAGTTATGTGTACACCTCATGTGAGCGGTGGCATCTTTAACATGCCGAATCTCATCTCAGACTGAAGACAGATTTATGACCGTTATAGACTTTCGACGTCCTGTATCTGTTGCGGCTTGTTCTGTTCTGAATATATGCAGCGCCTTCAGTGCCGTTAGTGTGAGCTTTTATTTATTCCCCTCAAGGGCACATTCTTCCTCTTCTTGTAGTGATCGTAACCAAAGGCCATGCAGCAGATGTGCCAAACACCGTGATAGAAACACATACACTCGCGCTCAGACAAAATCAGCATTGAAATGTTTTCACACTGAACTAGTTATTGCAGTGTCTCTGCGATTGTATTTACATTGTGCTTATAACAAGATCCCTGAGAACACTTTCTTGAAACCTCGATTTATTATAACTGTTATAATTATGAGAACATGCCATTTTCTGAATGCTCTGACTTTGTGAAATAAAATTGATATTACGTAGATAAAAGGATGAAGCAGAGAGAATGAACATGTTGTTTCAGGTTCTGAGATGTAGACACACACAGGCCTGTACTGTATAGCTGGATCTGAGCTGCCGTGATGTCCTTGCTCCATTGTTATTGAGCATCAACTGAATGACAGCAGACATTAAAGTGGACAGCATGTGGTTTAGATTGAGAGTCCATGAAGCTGACAGCATATCGGTTTTCACATTTCCTCGCTTTCTGTAAAGACACACCGTACTGTGATGGCCAATTTGGTCTTGTAATCTGTGTGTTTGTGTGTTCAGTTTCTGCAGGACACTTTGGACGCCCTCTTCAACATTATGATGGAGAACTCGGACAGTGAGACGTTTGACACTCTTGTGTTTGATGCTCTGGTAAGATTGCCATAGTCTGTGCTTCAATCAATTATGCACAAATTAAAAATAAAGTATGGACATTATTTCAGTCCTTAAATCTTACAACCTGGGTGACTTTCATTTTAAATATAATCTGATATCTGAATATCTTATAATGATGATAAAATGCTGTTGTTAGAAGAGATCTTATTAGTATTATTAATAGCCGTGTTTCTTTCCCGTTGCCCTAACATGTGATATTTTATTTGTTTTAAATGGTAAGATTAATATAGGTAGGTATGTCTACATATTTTAACAGCTCATTTTAAATTAATATTGTAATATGTTTTATAAATGACAAAAGAGTGTTATTAGCACTTACATTAAAAATTAATTAGATCTGATTAATTTTTATTTAATTATATTTAAGATAAGAATTTATTATTATTCAATTATTCTTATTATTTTATTTATTATCTAAATATTTATTGTTATTATTATCCTATTTATAAATAAGAATTGTAAGAATAAGAATGATATTTTTGTTACATTTACATTGTTACATTTTGTCCCCCCCTACCCCCCAAGTATTTAATGTTTTAGTTTTGAAATAATAGGATTAACTTAGGAAAACATATATTTGCATAATGTTAACAACTCTGCCCGATTCTATGGTGTCGTGCTAAATTATATTAATATTTTTATAAATTGCAATACCATATCATCAGTACTTCTACTAAACATTAATTTGTTTAATATTTAATAATTCATTTAGAGCTTTTAATATTTGATATTAATGTTTTAATATGCATGTTTGTTTATTTTCCAACTTTTTTTTTTTTTTTTTTAACAAACCCCTCTTTTTTTCTGGTTCTGAAAGGTCTTCATTATTGGACTGATCGCAGACAGGAAGTTCCATCATTTCAATCCGGTTCTGGAGACCTACATCCGCAAGCACTTCAGTGCCACCCTTGCTTACACGTGAGCGGGAAATAAAGGAATGCTTCTGTCACTGTGTTAGTATGTGCTTTGTTTTTATTTAAAACACTGTGTGTGTGTGTGGATATTTTTCAGAAAGCTGACAAAAGTCCTGAAGAACTATGTGGATAATGCGGAGAAGCTCGCGGAGCAGCTGCTGAAAGCTCTGAAAGCTTTGGATTACATCTTCAAATTCATCGTGAGGTCCCGGGTTCTCTTCAACCAGTACGTACTTCCTTCACAGTCGTATCTCATGTTTTGTTTTGTTCAACCTACATCTGAATTTTTAAGCGTATCTCACCCAAATCCGTGAAGTTTTATTTTTAGTCTGAATTAGGGAATCAAGGGGACGTTGGTTAGCTTAAGCAGTAAATACTAAAGCATAATTTCCATTGGTGGCCATTATGAAATATAATGAAAATGTAGTGATTTTTATTTTGTTCCTGCAAAAAATTACTTTCGCTGCAACATGTTTAATGTGATAATATATTAGGGCTGCATGATCTATCAAAATCTTACGTCTTTGTGCAATTATCAAATCAAAAAAGCTGTGATTTAATGAAATATATATATATATATATATATATATATATATATATATATATATATATATATATATATATATATATATATATATATATATATATATATATATATATATATATATATATATATATATACATACATATATATATATACATATATACATATATATATACATACATATATATATATATATATTAGGGGTGTGACGAGATCTCGCGCCACGAGATCTCGCGAGACTAAAACATGACGAGATTTCCCGTCGAGTGAAAAGCTGTCTCGCGATATCGCCATGACTGAGCGTGAGGGTGAGATTTCCATAGAATATTCCACTGCTACACTCACATTCGCCTGCCAAACTATCGTTTTGCTGTTTTCATAAAAAAATAAAAACCCTTATAAACTAATGTAAAAGTCTGCTCTGCTCATCCAGCACGAGTTTCCGTTGCAATCAGTGCAGCACGAATCACAGTTCACTGATCGCGTGAGGATCGCGGAGGATTCATTGCGCAACATAGACTAAACGTCTGATAAATGTCTTATCTTGTAGAATGCACGCTCAGCACCGCTGCTCCCTATACACAGAGTATGCGCGATCACGAAAGTGAAAGTAAAACAAAAGCTCCCTGATGTGCATTGCGCACAAATTAGGCCGCATACATAGTCCGTCTCCCAATACCCATCTCTGGACTGTTTATTTTCCGCTATGGTCTCAGGTTGGACTTCGAATATTAAGAGAGTAGGCCTACTGTAATGTCTTATGGACAACAACAGGCAAGGGAGACTCCGTTTCTGAACTTATAATCGGAACGCAAGAACAACTGTAGAGACAAACACACCAGCCTCGTTTCTCTCTACCCGGCCTTTTCCAAACTCACCGCATTAACCCTATAACTGCGGTGCAAAATAAAACAGCAATTTCAAAACAATTATAAAGAGTGTTATGGTTTGATTATGGTTGCTAACTTTGATTATGGTTGCACTTGCACTTATTGTTTGCACTTGCACTTATTGTTTGCGCTTAATAAGACTTAAAGGAGTTCAGTTAGGTCACACACAGCCTCAATCAGAAGTTCTGAAAGCTCTTAAATGTACAGTAAGGTCTGAAGAGACTAATGTGAAATCATACAGGAGAAAAGCCAGTCAATAAAAACCGTTTACAGTGCTTGTATATTGTTTTCTTTCAATGCATTTGATAATTCATACTCATAAAGTAGACCTGCAATGACATGCATTAGAAGATTATTAGTTAAACATTGCAAAATGCACCTGCATACTATTTTTCCAGTC